>VUQS01069390.1:0-24837 GCA_015108495.1 Heterochromis multidens
TCTTCAGTCTCAGCTGACTGCAGGTTTCCCCAACCTTATAAACAGTACATTGCATAATGACCAAAACCAGCACCATTGACTAATAATGGGCCATGAGGTCAGTATGAGGATGTACACATCCTGGACAGGGAGGAACGCTGGTTTGAACGGGGAGTCAAGGAGGCCATTTACGTGAAAAGGGAAAGACCATCTCTGAACCGAGGAGGGGGCCTAAAGGTACATCTGTCACCATCTTACAATGCTTTGATTGCAGCCATTCCCCAATCTCTGTGAATAGTACTCATGGCCATTGATCAATGGTCATGACAATTTGCATACTAATTTGCATACTAATCATGAAACTGACCTCATGGCCCATTGTTGGTGGGCAAGTTTCGGTCATTATGCAATGTACTGTTTATAAGGTTGGGGAAACCTGCAGTCAGCTGAGACTGAAGAAGTCACCAGAGGTGACGAAACGTTTCTCCCACTGAAAACGCTACGTCCAGATGAACAAATTCAGCTTTTTGGGACATTTATTACCTATTTTACCACACTCAATTTTGAGAATTTGCTGCACTTCTTTTTTAATAATAAAGTAATGTGCAAAAGTCTCGAGTCACCTCTCATTTCTTTATATGTTGCTGGGAAATTGTGAAATAGGTGCAGCGATTTATTGAAACATGTGCAAACATATATGGAAATACAGTATATAAGGCAAAAAGTAGAGTTTGTACAATTCTAACAAGCTTGAAAGTCAATATTTGGTATGACCACCTTTATTTTTCAACACAGCCTGAACTCTCCTAGGCAGCTTTCTTATAATTTCTTTAAGTAGTTTTCAGGAATAGTTCTCCAAGCTTCTTGAAGGACATTCAAAGCTCTTCTTTGGATGTTGGCTGCCTTTTGTTCTGCTCTGTCAAGATGATCCCACACTGCTTCAATAATGTTGAGGTCCGGGCTCTGGGGAGGCCAATCCATGACTGATAGTGTTCCATTGTGTGTTTTTCTATCCAGGTATGTTTTTACTGCAGTGACAGTGTGTTTGAGATCATTGTCATGCTGAAAAATGAAGCTGTTGCCAATCAGATGTTTTCCAGATGGTATTGCATGATGAATCAAAATCTGATGGTACTTTTCTGCATTCATAATTCCATCAATTTTGACAAGATTTCCAACACCACTGGCTGAAATGCAGCCCAAAACTATGACAGTCTCCACTATTTTTTATAGATAGCTGCAGACACTCACTGTTGTACCGCTTTTCTAATCTCCTGTGTATATAATGACAACTTTTTGAACCAAAAATTTCAAATTTGGATTAATCACTCCATAAGACCTGTCGCCACTGATTTTTAGTCCAGTTCTTGTGTAATTTGGCATACCTCAGCCTCCTCTCCCTGTTTCCCTTCCTTAAGAATGGCTTCATGACAGCCACCCTTCCACTGAGACCATTTCTCATGAGGCTTCAGTGAACAGTAGGTGGATCAACTGAAGGGCCAGATGTATCTCTCAGGTCCTGTGTCAGGTCTTTGCGGGATTTTTTTCCTCTTTCTTGAGGGTATGACTTTTAGATACTGCTCATCTGCTATAGATAGTTTTTTAGGCCTGCCAATTCTTCTTTTGTCCTCCACTTGTCCAGTTTCCTTTAATGCTTTAAGGACACACCACACAGCAGGCTGAGATATGCCAAGTTTTCGGCTAATAGCTCTTTGGGAATCACCTTGTTGCTGCAAAAATACTATTTTATGCCTGTCCAACTGTGCTGTCTTTACATAAATATACAATTTAAAAATGGTTCTTTGTTGTCTGTTATGTGTAGACACAACACTGGTTCATCCCTTGAGTTAGGTGTGTTTTTATGCTTGAATGATTTATTGGTCAGTGTTAAGTGGATCAACAACCAAAACATAAAGAAATGAGGGGTGACTAAAGATTTTTGCACAGTACTTATGTTGGTAGCAAATAGGAAATCTGGCTTATCGTGGCAGTTTTTCAGCACTGCACACTTCCACTCATGTAACTCTAAACTGTTTTGTCTGTTGATTTTACCTTTTCAGTGGCCCCAAGTTAATGGCCTATTTCTGGGAGAGGGAATTGATTTAGTTACATGCGCTGAAGGAAGAAATGAGTAAAGACAAATGTAGATATGGTGTCATTTGTCTATTGAAAGCTGTTTTTTTTTGTGTGTGTGTGGGTCATTGGGTGCCAAGTGACGCTGAGTGAGTGTGTGTGTATTTCAGTTGATAAAAAATTTTTTTTGTTGCATCACTCAGCAATGCAACTAGCATGGTTTCCCAACCTGAGGATTGATTGGAGTCTTTTACAGTGTGGTTCAAAAGCCTTCTTCTGCCTTTTAAAACACACATACACACTCAAACACCTGACAACAGTGCTGACAGCACTTACACACACAGCTGGAGAGCACTTGGTCCAGTCTTTTGACATTAGTATGTTGTGCAAAAACCTGAGAACATTAAGTGAATTCCATCAATCTTTTGCTGAAATTTTCAGTAAACTGTAGCTGGAAATACAGTATTTTGTGCAAATGCTATTGAGGTCTAACTTGTGAATAGAGTAACTCCTGGGCAACGTTTAGCAGGCTCTGTCTAAAATATTGTGTCTGTTGTACTCCTGATTTTCTTCAGTATTCTGAAAGAAATAAATGTTAATGTGTCTTTAGATTAAAACTGTAAAAACTCTTGAGTAGGCCTAGGGAAAGATTGTGTTGTTGGTTAAATATATAAAACAGTGACACATCCTGCCTTATGCTTCAAACCAGCATTGACATTTTCAATATTTATCATCATTCCTTTAAACTAATTAATTATTTCAGGTTGCATAAATAAAACCTTAAAAAATTAAATTAGTAGCCAGAAACATATTTATTGGGAAAACTAAAACATTTTGTGCTATTTCATGTGGGTCTGAGACCACAATAAGAGTCTATCATATTTTCATGTAAACCTGCTATAAATATGGCTGTTCTTTATGTTTCCACCAAACATTGCCTGCTTAGTAGCGTTGTTATAACTGGAAGCATTGTACAAGCTGAATTGTTCAAAGTCGCATTGCTATTCCAGGCAAATAGAGTCTTTCTTGACATCAAATCATGGCTAGACTTAAGGTTTCTAAGATGGCAGGGCATGGCACTGGAAACTGGATCTATTGTATCCAAAGCACGATCAGGCAGACCCAACGTGACCACACCATCAGAAAATCAATACATCAAGCCTTGTTTGTAAATGAGCAAACAGAAAGCAGACAGAAAAGGTGCGATAGAAAAGAAACTAAATCACAGAATTTGCTAAATAAGCAAAAGTATTGGTCTAAGAGGAATCGTGGTTTTAAATGTATAAGAGATTTTTTGAGCTATGTGCTCTGATGGACCTCAGTAAAGCCAAACACACATATCCTTCAGGGAAATATAGTACATACTGTGACCTATACAATGCGTATTCAGTGGGACTCTGGAATACGGAAACTTATATGGTGACAAGTTAGTAGGTCACCTGAATGTCATGGTAATTTTGGGCTTTTAGTGATTTCTTTGAACTGTTCTTTTTCCAGGGTGGAATGATTGTACAGCATACATCTTTAATGACTTCAAAAAACAAAGATTGGGTGCACAAGTTTGAATTTATTTTGGATTTTCTCTAATCCACACAGGGTCAAATTTATATATACAGGCTCAAATATATACATACATATTTGGCTAATTGTCTCTTAACAAGTTGCACCTCGACCAGACATAGTAGATTACATATACATATGTAGTATATATACAAGCAACACATGTATATATACTACAAGTGTTGCTGGAGCTTCGATCTTTTCAGATCCTTGTCTAGTTAAAAAACATCGTAGAACCTTCAACACCACTTATTAAAAGATTTAAGTGAGTGTATGTATATATTTGACCCTGTATGTATACTTTTGACCCTGTGTGGATTAGAGAAAGTCCAAAATAAATTCAAACTTTTGCACCCAATTCTTGTTTTTTAAAGTGATTAAAGATGAATGCTGTACAATCATTCAACCCTGGAAAAGGAACAATTCAAAGTTATCATTAAAAGCTCAAAATTACCATAACATTCATACCCATGATAAGTATATGTAAACTTTTGACCACAACTGTATAAATCATTTGGAAAAGTAATTAAATTACTTTACAAATTCTCTTCAGCAAGTATTGTCTTACATTACTCATTAATTTACTTTTGTTATGGGAGTAATTGACCATAATGCCATTAGTGCATTCAAATAATAATCTCTTTTACTAATTATTACTGTAAAAAAATGTGATACTGCCCCACATGGGTAATAAAACAAACAGCTCATGAATTAGACAATTAACATGTTCCAACTTAATCACAGTAAACTTTAGAGTCCTCAGATGTATTAATGCACTGTCATAGCGGTACAACAATTGAGACAAAAATAAGGTTCTGAAATAATGATATCACAATACAATCACACATTCAAGAACATCTACACACAGACTAACAACAAATCCGGCACAATTAAAGCTAGTTTGCCCTGAGAAAATCCCAAGACCCAAATCTACTGCAGGGGCAGAGAATTTCAGGTCTCTGACAGCGTTTTCAGTAATGTTAGCTGGGGCAAGACCATTTAATGGTTTTCTAGACAAAAAGAAGTTTGTATCTCAATCTGTAGCTAACAGGGAGCCAGTGAAGTGAGGTGATTAATGGAGTTTCTCTTGCTTAAAAACTGTGCAGAGTTCTGAGCTGCAGTCAGGATTAAGAGGTCAGAGTGACACCAGCAATGATGAATTCTTCCACACACACCCTGAGTCTAATATGATTACCAGGTTTTTGTAAAAAATTATTTGATTAATGGAGTTGTCACAGTCACTTGGAGTTGCTCACAAGACTGAAGTAAATCCATGGCAGTATATCAACTCCTCTAAGGGATCTGAATTAAATAGTGTACCATCCAGAGAATAAAGTTCTTGGAGAGAGTAAATAGTGCTGAGGTTAGTTCACCAGCTATAGCCTTCTGGTGTAGTTGTGAATGGATTTTCTCTCATAGAAAGGCAACAATTTTCACCTGTTAGTTTGCTAAAGCTGTATGGCTTTAAAGCTGGGTAACGTTTGGTGTCATCATCTGTAACACGTGAAATAAATGTCATGATTTTAGATAATGTTGACAGAAGTTTTGATTTTTCGTACAGCTTTTCCTGCATATCTTTTCCACAACCACTGATTTCCAAAAGTAGAAATTCTATTTCCTGGGCAATATCTTGAGTGGAGTAAAGGACTGCACATATACTTTCCAGCTATTAAGGCAAATATATGTATTTCCTATCAAACAGAACTGTATCAAGTACGTAAGGATAAAGTCCAAACTGAAAAGCTGCTCATGTAATACAAAGGAAAAAAATGTGAAGGCTTCAAAGAAATGGACCATTGCCGCCCTATGCTCTCTTTTAGTTGAGTGTAATAAGTGAGACAAGGGGGTTGAGCCTTTGATGGCCTTCCTGATTTTCAAAATCTTGCCAATCTCTTTTTTTTTCTTTGAACTTGAGATTTGATGAAAATGGATTAGAAGCATGTCAATTAGCACATAACCTCAATCTACATAACATTATAATACTGCCAAGCAGACGATGTCATGATTCAGAGATACTGTCGTTAGTTATTTTGGCTTTGAGCAAGGCACCAAGAGATAATACAATTATTTATGTGACGTTAATAGCAACACAAAGAAAAATATACAAAAGCTTGTTTACCCAATGGGTATTTTCACGATTTGTTTGCTTGACTATCTTTTCTTATAGCAATTCTTAGCTCTCTAATTAAAGCTTTGCCTCCTGTGTTCTGAACAGGTGAAGACATAATGGATTGATTAGTCACTACAACTTAGTAATAACTCTAATAATGAAGCCACAATGAAAGGAAATTAAGGCATCAGTGATTGTCTCTATGCGAGATACTCTAATATGAGCTGTGATGTGCTGATTAGAAAGTAAGAGCAAACAAACTAAAATCCATTCAAATATAACCAGAACTCATCTCTGCTCCCTAATGGCAACATGTTGGCCAGCCTAAAAGTTGAACAAATCTTTGTGGTTTTTCCATATCCTCTTAAGACTGATTATTTGCATCTAACATTAAGAAATCTAAAGCTGCCAACATATATTTTTAAAACCCTCCAAACAAGGTTGACTAAGATGGAGCATATGTCTGTGCTGATTAAAATCATGAAAGGCAAACAAAAAATGATAAAATATGAGTTAGACTTGATATAAATGTGAAGGATAAGCTATAGCAGCTAACTAGTTTGTTGCTGAGTATAGTCAAGAGGACTTGTTCAGACATAGAAAATTAGCCTTGATTCCCACAGCAGCCTCACTGATCAATTAAAAGCCAATAAGTGGCAACAAAAGATGTTTTCTTCTAATTTCTGTTAAGCTTTTATTGTTTTCTTGATTTCCTTTCACAGAGGGATTCCAGGAAAGAAATGTGGCACTATTATCCTGACTGCAGAGGAGCTGAGCAACTGTAGAGTGAGTAAACCATAATAATTCCCCCCTGCCAAACACATATTAGCAAGCAAACATCTGCTAGCAAAGCCTGGTTAAACAGACGTCACACATAAAGTGGATAGAGCAAGAAGCTTGAAGGGACAAAAGATATTCAGGCAAGCACTCATAGAAAAATCCTTTAGTACATTTTGAGAAACAACCCCACAATAGTTGTGAAACGTTTTTATTGGTCCCCTTGAAATCATTTCAACAACTAATGCCAATAGTGTGTTGATTAATTTGAGTCAAGAGAATTGTGGAGAAGGTCAGGCTTTTGATCTGAGATTTTGACATTTAAACACTTTGCTGATTGTAGAATACTTATCCCCTGTTCATATAGCTACCTTATAGGTGCTTTAAAGTAATATTATGTGCTGATCAGTCTGGCTTGTTTATATGAAGAGGAACTCTGCAGTAAATTACGTTTTCTGGTGTTTGTATAATATTAGTATGGGCAGTTTTCCAACATCTCAGATATGTGGAAAATAAATGTAAAATATTTCTGTACATATTTAAAAAAACAAAACAAAAGCAGTCTACTTATACATTTACTCTTCATGGTGAGTTCTAAAAAAATGCATATTTCTTGACAAAAGTACCAAAATGCAAGTATTATGTTGGAACTGGTCAAATTTGTCAATTTTAATCAGCCTTACCCAGCTTTCTATTTTTTCAGTATCTGTCTTTGTACATATGTATCTCTCTGTATGCATTTAGATAGTGTCTATATGTGTCTTTGTTCCTCCGTTTATATCTACATCCATGAGGTGCAATATATAATTATTTTTAATGTCAGCAACCCTTCTTACTATTTCTACAATGTGGTGGTTGTAAAAATGTTGCCTCAAGAAAATAAATCTAGCATGACAGAAAATGAAAGTACTGAAACTGATATAATCTGACAAACAATCCAATGGAACCTAATTTTGGAAAATTGAACACATGATTCAAAAGATGGATGGCACAGTGGTGGAGTGGTTAGCATTGGTGCCTCACAGCAAGAAGGTCCTGGGTTTGAATCCACTGGCCGGGTACTCTAAATCAACTGTAGGTGTGACTGTGAGTGTGAATGGTTGTCTGTCTCTGTGTGTTGGCCCTGTGACAGACTGGCGACCTGTCCAGGGTGTACCCTACCTCTCTCTGTATGACAGCTGGAGTAGGCTTCAGCCACGCCACGACCCTGAATTGGATAAGCGGAAGAAAATGAAAGGTTGGATGGCTCAAAATACCCACTGGTGGTGCTAGAATTCTTGAGGTGTGTAAACATATGACTCAGTGGAAAGAATCAGGGATCCCTAGTCAGTGTACCACATTTCACCCCTCTACCTTCCAAACCTAGGGACAGCCATGGTAGAAAGAAGATGAGATGAGAAAGAAAAGTTAGAAATCTGTATTGCAGCTATGCAGCTTCACTGCAATAAAAACGCTACTGATTATTTTAATCAAGTAATTGGTGCAGCTCTACTGTTTTTGTATCAGTCTGGATATATGCACATCTACCCATCTGTATAAAAATGTATAAAAAACCTATTACACATGAACAGACACACATACACGGCAGCTGGGTGTTACACACTGTGCATTGACCTGCTCTCTAATGAAAGGACCTGAGAACATGATGTGGTGAATGTTGAATGCCTCCTCGGCCAACTCTGGTATACAGATTTTAAATGGTTCACTGGGGTCCTGGCATGCAGATTAAAACAGGAACAAGTGAATGCAAGAAGCAGTCCAAAGAGAAAAGGAATAACATAGTGAGAGTGAAAGGGGGAAAAAAAATGGCACAATGAAAATGAAAGATCAAACGAGCAGTGATAAGATGATGAAACAGACATTTCTGTGTGCGTAGAAGTGTGTCTAGATGAGAGAAAAAGACAGAATCAAACAGAAAGAAACAGTCACAAAGGCACTGAAATTAATCAATATAGGATTATTTCACGCCTGATGTATACCAGCTCGTAGCTATAAAAACTGCTTGGCTGATGATAGTGTGAGACTGAGTGATGGTTAATTAAAATGCCACCCTGCCTGACCTTGTCCCCTGCAGCCTGTGGGATGCATACACACAAACACACGCATACGACACATTTGTAACCTGTCTTTTTCACACACTTGTTCACCACACTTGTTTTGTTACATTTTAGGTCACCTGCACAGGCTGGAATTTGTATATGAAAAGGGTCGCTCATAGTACATGACCCATCATAAAAATATCAGAAGCACTTTCTGTTACAGCTAGGTAATAATGTGTTAATAGTGAAATAATAAGGTGGAAACAAGAACGTATTAATATGGAATTAACAAGTTATTACCATTTAATTGCAAAGTAATAACCAAGTAATTATCTTTTATAAACAGTGGTTATGCCTGAGTAATATCATGTTGAACTTTATGTAACTGAGTAATAACAGGCCAGAAACTGGGGATAATAATGTGGAAACAAATGTATGCCTATGAGGTGAAACCAATTAGTAATAGTATAATAATATATTGGCAACAATATAATAGCCCACTAGCAATAAAATGGTAATATCCGTGCATTAGGATTTTTATTCACTGACTTGTGGTAGTAACCTTATAATAAGGTAATATTGTTTGATAATATTTGAACATATAAGGATAAAATTACTACATTATAATGTTGAAATGATTCCTACCTTATGTCCCCAAGATTATTCTTTGTTTGAAGGTAACAATGTAAATGTTATGTTTAATGTAGTGGCTTATTACCTGGAAACACCTGTGGTAATTTCTGTGTAATAACCAGCAATTAGGG
This sequence comes from Heterochromis multidens, assembly GCA_015108495.1. Taxonomy (NCBI): domain Eukaryota; kingdom Metazoa; phylum Chordata; class Actinopteri; order Cichliformes; family Cichlidae; genus Heterochromis; species Heterochromis multidens. The sequence goes on from VUQS01069390.1 coordinate 9,303, forward strand.
CTGCAAAATGCAAAAATGCCTGTTTCTATCTAAGTCCATGTTATTGACCTATTAAAACAAGCTCCAAGAAACATGTATGGTAGTTTCTTATTACTTGTAGCATTACTACTGTAGCATTATTACTTATTAGTTTTGTATTACCACTTTGGTAATTAAGTGGTAATAACTTGTTATTTTCATATTATTACCTACTTGCATACCCCACTATTACCACATTATTACTGACCTGTAAGAGAAAGTGCTACCAAAAAAAATCTACTAATTCTGAACTAATCCTGCAGAGCTTTACAGACACTCAGCTCAGTTTAATACAGTCAACAACTATATTAAAGCTACTCCCTTAGTCAAAAGGGGTCACCACAGCAGCTTGCGCCGCATATTCTGTTTTTACACCGGATGGGTCCTGGTATCAAGTCAGGGATCTTTAGATTGTTAGGCAAATGTGTGAAGCACTACACTATGGAGCCACTTTTGAACTACTCAATAACAATAATAAAAAAATTTATTTGTATAGCACTTATCAAAACCAGCATTACAAAGTGCTTCTCAGAAACACAGAATAAAAGGACAAACTATGACTATATTATCTACACTATATCACTCTTCCCACTCATAGCACTGTTTACAGCCACAGACAACAGATTTTTTTCATAATAAAATACTCTAAAGGCATTGTATACGACCTATTCCTGTAACTTAACCTAAAAATTCAAACAACTTATAAACTCTGATAAATATCACTTACCTTCGTGTAATGACTGTTTAAAATTTCTCTCTCTCGCTCTCTTTTTATTTTAATGAGACTAAGCATTTTAATTCACACTTAATGATTACAAAATAAATAAATAAAATGTATTTGGTATATTCTACCTACACTTTGCTAGAGCTATATTATCCTCACTCTTTTCTTTACTTGATTTTATTTTGTCTAATTTTAGGTTTTTGTCTATAATTTAGCCTGAGACATTTGCTATCTCTGGAGAGACTACAAAGTCTTGACCTGAGTACAGTTCTCTGGGTTTTGTGAACATGAGTTTATAATGATGGCCTCGCTGGTGGGTCTGGCAAGGTTTAACAGGTTAATGTGCATAAAGTATTAATGAGCTGGCGTTATTACCCGTTTCTATTTATCCCAGTAGAAGCGAATATCTGATGGGCCAGTGTTTTTAAGGCTTTTTGCTTACATAGTCTACAGCAGGAAGTTTTAATACATCTGTTCACATAAATGATTAAACTTTATCAGCCTTATTTACATATGTAAAGTGCTGCAACAACAGTAAAAGATGAAAGTACTGCAAAGATCAAGTAGCTTTAGGAAAGCTCCACAGTGTATCACTGTAGTTGCTGTAGCTTTAATACGGAACTACATTTTAGAAGAAGTGCAAGTACATTTAAGATGCAGTCTACAGTGCAGTATAGAGTCTGAACCTAAGTTGACACTATTCACATTATTTCCTTGACATGTTGGATAAATGGTAAAGGGTTAAATTGGGTTATGTAATGTAGCATGGGGCTCTGCATTTACCTTTTTGGCCTTTACAAACTGCTAAAAGAAAGAAATTAGACTTCAACTCCTGTTCTCTTTTTTTTTCAAACCAGGATTACTGACTGGTGAGTCTCATTATCAAAATGTATGCGTTTCCTACCTAATGTGTGATAATCTTAATTTCAGGGTGTATTTCAGGGTGGAATTCTTGCTTATTATAAGCTTTCTTTACTTAGACCTATTGCCACAACATAATTACTATTATGACCAGGATGGGAATAATAGTAACTTGGTGATTCTTACTTACTCAGTATGTCCAAATGAATCACTGGGTTAAAAACCCTTAAAAAAGTAATATATTAGAAATTGTGTTTTCTTACATTCTATCTCTCAGTATCAGTTTTTTTCTGCAGTGTGATCATGTCAGTAGCAGACTTTTAAGAGTAGATCAGAGACAGGGAAAACATATTTCTTCACACTTCAGTTGGTAATGCCGTAGACCAGAGCTGGCTTATGCTAAAAAATGTTATGTTAAATGTTAACCCACCGAAAGAGCCCCTATTTACATTTTGTATGGTCTGCAGCTGCAATTAGTGTATAGTCACTAGACCTTATGGTACGAGTGACATTGGTTTTCAGTGTTAAAATCATAAAGCCTAAAAAGTAAAAAAAGTCTTGGTCTTAATTGTTGAAGTTGGATTTAGTTTAGTGTAGTGTAATATTTTTCTTTAATGTGCCAGGACCGTGGTTCATTTCCCATTTGAAACCAAGGGTAATTTCTTTTACCCATTACTAACACTTTCTCAGAAGCTATATGTCTTGACATGTAAATTTTAAATAAACAAAATAGATATTGCCGCACATTTTGTATTACCCCACCCTATCTACCTGATGTACTTATTAGATTTGATTTATTTATTATTCAATGTAATACACAAAGACTAAAAGATAAAAACGAACAAACAAGCAAAAAAACCCCAAATGCAACCATGGTTAAAATATTTTTGATTATTTATTCGTCTCTGATTTCCACAACAGATTGACTTTGATAAATCTGAACCATATGGACAAGATACCATGAGGGCTTATGAAACAGAGCTAGCAATTAAAGACAAGATTGTTCTCCTATTTAATCAAGTTTATGAGCCATGCAGAAAAGTAATCAATTTGAGTATACTGAAACATTTCACCAACTCTGTGTGCTGGTTATTAAAAGTTCTTGCAGCTATCTAAACATAGTGAATTTAAAAATATTAGGTCACATAAATTTGATTAACACCCACTTGCTGACACTATCAGCACACCCGAAGCAACCAATTTGTGGGGGTGGTTATGGCTTCATGCAAATTTCAAATGTTTCGGGGATCCTGCAGGATTTCTGACAACGTAGCCGCTTCCACTCCCATTCTAGCAGGGGTATTTTCACTTTGTAGTGTGCTGACTTTGCTGGCATACAGTTTTGGATGTATATAGTCTATTCATGGCAACACTGACCACCTGATCTCTTCCAAAGTGCAATAACTATACTGTATTACTGAATCCCACTGGCAATATGGCAACTCTTTCTTCACAAAGTGGGAGCAGAGAAGCTTAGTTTTGCCTCCAGCATCTCTGTATTTGCTCTTCCTTTAAGAGAAACTTCCATCACATTAAAAGCTGATACAACCCCAGGAGGATTTTCATTTTGCTTTAATTGCACAAATTTAACTGCCTGCCTGACTATTTTGCCGTCTGTGTGTTTGACCAAAACAGCCAGTGGAGAAGTTTTCTTACTAAGAGTACAGATGTTTACTCTTTGCATGTGTAACAGCCAGAAACTTAATGTCTTTCTGACAGGCCCAAATATATATGTCTTTTTGCTTCTTTGATTCTGTCATCTGGAGAATCGAAACATTTTGATGAGCATGAAACATTCTCGTCTGAGCAGAGCTGTTTCCTAAATCCGAATAGCAGCCTCCTCCTCTGTTCACCTCACTTGCTGTGTTTCCATTTTTCTTTTTAAAATCTCCTTTGATGCCTCTAAATTCCACTTCAGATTGTGCAGTACATCTGAAGGGCAGCATTCAGAACATTTGGTGTGGAGCAAACTGGAACAGGTTTTCTCTCAGCATGAGCAGAGAACAAATGGGAATAGAAAATACAGTATGAAATGTAGAAAGGAGAAAAACCTGGAGCAGCTGGGAATGGGGTGATTAGAAGATGCTTTGTATGTGGAGCAGAAATTGCTGCTGCATAATTCTCCTCATGTACACTTTTTGGTAAACTTATTAAATTCTACAAACCATCATGAAAACATAAACCACAAATTTTGATTTATTGCGGCAATAAATCAAGCAAGAAAGGAGGAAAGAAACCCAGGTAAGGAATGACCTATTTGTGGAATCACTGGTACAGTTTATAATGATTGGACAATTAATATATTCATGTATGTTAGCGATCGTAAATCTGACTGTGCTCTTATGTGTCACTGAACATAGAAAGACACCATACCAACAGCAGGGTATATTTTGTATCTTGTTAAGTCTACCTTTCCTTCCCTATTTCCTCTCAAACTCATCACTTTGGCCTTTAATTGATTCCTTACATTTTCCCCTTTTTTCTTAACTTGCCTTTGCCATTGAGTTTTTTTCTGCATTAAACCCTTGGAGTCAGGAACACACTGGCTAACACTAACTCAGGCCTATGTGTTTCTAATGAAAAAGTTTATAGTATATGTATGCCAACTTTTTCTTTTTGTCCCCTCTTCTTAATTAGTGCATCAGTAACTCTTTTTGCTCTGACACAAACAGTCTTTCCTTATTCCCCCGAGGGTGTGAATGTGTCTCTACCTAGTCTTGCACCTCTATTTAAATATTGATACTGCGATTCTCCCCATATTAGCAAAGGGCTGTTGATCACAAAGCAGGAGTGCAAGAGTGTGCGTTTGTGGCACAGAGTGTTAATGAGGCAGGAGCAGATGCATATTTAATATCCTCTACACGTGCCGCCATCATAAATGCTTTTATGTGCCTGTCAACTCCACGGAGATTTGGTGTGTCCTTACTTGCTGACTCAAAGCAGCAGCAACACTGCCAAAAATGTTGCTGTTTAGAAATCTAAATCTGTAATTACTCTGAACACCCCCACCCCACACACACACACATACATAATCACAGACTGCTATTTATAGTAAAAGAACAGTAAAAAAAAACATGATATGTTTTGTTAAACATAGATAGGCTAAAGATGCTGTGGTCAATATGGCATTGTCGGTTTTGGTTGTGAGGCAACTTAAGCTATATTTAGAGGACTTTACTGAGGGTTAGATGAACACACATTGTCAGGTTGCAGCTGGATCCCTAAAACTCCTTCAGGACCAAACAACTGCTAAATTGCTAGAGAGCTTGCTGTCGACCTGCTGTAGCAGATGTGTAAAATAAACCCCACAAAACCCACACTGCGGTTTTAACTAGATTTCTGGGAGTAGTTTAACATTTATCAGACTCATATCTTTAATTTAGCACACCCCTGCTGGTGTTATTGAAACTTAACTTACAAATACTAAGCGCCTTGAGGCGACTTTTGTTGTGATTTGGCGCTATATAAATAAAATTGAATTGAATTGAATTGAAAAAAAGGGTCAGTCTTTGTTGAGGGTTAATAGTTACCATTTCACTCTTTATTTTTGTATGAATTTTATTTTACTGGACACAGATTAAAAATCTGTGAGGGAGGCAGGGGACAAGTTTTGGCTGCTATCTTCCTCAAAGGCAATAGCAGCCAAACATTTAGGCCAATATCTCCCTCAAAGTTGTCTCCTTGTGGCCATCTACACTGGTTCCACCACTCCTGCTATTTTTAGAACACACCCTGGAGGTACTGTTGTGAGTACTGGCACCTGCACATTAGCAATTTCATCATGGACCTCAAACATTACGTTCTGTGTGAGAATGACACAACCTTCATGTAAATATTATCACTATTGATGAGAGTTCGGTGTCTGGCCACAATCCAGAAAACAAACAGCAGGGGAAAAGCCTGGAGTGCTCAAACCAGACGGTATCACTTCAGGTCAGGAGCATGACCAGTAGCTTGTTTTTGAAGTTCAAAAGGGCAAATTAAAGGGTTGCCTTTTTGACACGGTGGATAAGATCTAACATGCATCTTAACTTAAAGTATCCAGAACAGGAATTAGAGCAAATGATTTAAAGTAGCTGGAGCACCTGAAGTAGTGCAGAGGTGCACAAGGAGTTGAAGCTTTTTGATGGGTGTACTTTTTGATTACATCTTGTATGCAGTATGTATGGGCATACACGTGCTTACAATTAGTGGGTTGGGAAAGTGTTATAAGGCAGAAAAATAGACTGTTGTTTAAAGTAATTGATTGAATTAATTTAGTGTGACCATTCGGGACTACCTAGTGCCCTGGAGCTGATGTAAATTTCCGTCTATGGTCCTGTAGCCTATGGCCGGTTCAATAATATTTTTTTATAAGGTGCATAGGTACACTTTTACTGTGATATATGTCTTCTGAGTTTTAAAAATTTAGGTGTGCTGCAGCCCAGTGCAGTTTGAACTGAGAGCTTGAACTGTTTCATGAGCAGTAAGAAACTTGTTGAAGTCAGGCACTTGTTGAAATAGAAAATATTCATCGAGTATCCAGGGAGAGGATGAAAGAAAGAACCAGAGATGAAATGAAATCTGTTGCTACAGCAAAAAATCCCTACTTCTCATGTTCATATGCATTCACATGCTTGTGCATCAATCAGTAAGCAGTGTGGGAGTCAGCAGTCTCCCTGAGGATTAAAAGATTGTTTTTAAGAGAATGAAAGCGAGTGAGTGAGTAGCTCAATGTAGGAGGTCTGTGTCAAACGCCAGTCATGTAGTGTGCGTGTGTCCTCAGGGTAAGGGCAGAATACAGATAAAGTTCCTCTCTGGCTGCTGGAATGGATATGATGTTTTCTTGAGTGCACTGCACCGTGCCTGTCTGTGTCTGATAAAAATAGTGAGAGGACACTGGAGCAACATACATACAGGAATTAAAAATGCATTTGTGTATAAAGACACTCAAGCTCTCACTCTCAAACTGGGTCTGTCACACTTGCAATCTCACACACATTCTTTTGCTGATTTGTCACTTGGCACACAGCCAAACATGAGGTACAACATTAAAAAGCTATTAAGCTATCATTAGTGGCGCCATGGCTGCCCAGTGGAAGGCCTCAGGCTCTGACAACAACAGCAATCTACTGTTATAGCATCTAAATGTACTGTAATGAATCCACTGTGTTTCAGAGATTAGCTACAGCTCATGTGCCAGAGATCAGTCAGGCCCCATCTCTGTCAGGCCCCATCTCTGCACACAGGCAGAGCCCAGAACATGGACAGGTAGCAGTAAACAAGTAGTACAAACCTCAGTAGCAAACAAGTGATTTATATTTGGAGCTTTAAAAAGCACTACATTTCATGATAAACAGCAGTTGGAGAAAATGCAAAATCAGGCCCATTTGTTAGAGAAAATGGGTGTACTACAGATGAAGAATGCGAGCTGTTTTGCAGTAAGAATTAATCTCACAGCATCTGCTGCTGGCCTCTGATTTATTTGTGGTGTATAATGTTTTTTGTGGTCTTTGTTTATCTTTGTTTATCCACAATAGCCGTAGGTCACCCTCACAGTTAATTTCTCATAGACATATGCCTGGGAATAAGCATAGGAATTCAATTAACTGGTTAACTGCCAACAATAACAATACAGTTCAGTCCAAATGTTTTCATTAAGTTACAATAAAACTGTTTTTAACTGCATTCACTCTGTTTACATTATTGGAAGTTACCCATGTGATATTATCTGACTATGTAAACAAGAAAGGTTAAAAAACAAAACCCAACAGTGCTGTCTAAAGCCTGAACTTTTGGCACACAGGGATTAATTTTAACATACCTCAATTTTTTAAATCTTGGGTCACATTTAATATGAAATTCTGATGGAAAAGCATAACAGGTCCCTTTAAGTGTGCCCAAGCTTCCCTCAGAACATATTAGAAAAACCCAAAGCCCAAAGCACAAAGCATACTTTGTGTTTGCTGTATCTCTGAGGTCGAAATGAACCTGAAGCATGTGATGCATTCCAGACGCTATGACAGGTATCAGAAGATGTTAGCTTGATGACTATTACTCATGCTAGAATTAGACTTGGTAAGCAGCTGCCACTAATTTTAGCAGGACTGCTGGTAGATGGATACAGTACATTGGGTTGGAATTACAATGTCTGCACGCACGCACACACACACACACACACACACACACACACACACACAGTTGACCATTAGGTCGTGTTTATAGATAAAGCTAGAGTGGATTGTAGGCCGAGTGCCAGAACTTATAAGCAGGTGACATTTACACTATGCAGACTAAAACAATAGACATTTTTCTATATCCATTCCTCATATAAATAAATGAAGAATATTTCTCCAAAATATTAACCTTGTGTAACATACATCATGAAATAACCTTTTTATCTTTCCAGCAGTAGTGTTTGTGTGTTTTTTATGTGGACAGTGCATGCGTGTGTGAGAATGTACTGGACGGAGTCCTAACTCTTGTAGACTCCCACCAAAGCTAATTTTTGCTGATCTTCAGCAGTTAGATGGTGACTTATGGCTATGTGAAATGTTGACATAAGAAAGTCCACAGCCATTTAATTTCAAATTTGAAAGTCAACCTAACTCTTCATCAGTCCGTCAGTCCATCCATCCACTCAGCTGGCCAGCCAGCCAGCCAGTCATTTTCTTAATCACTTATCCATTTCAAGGTTGAGAGAGTGCTGGTGTATCCCGACAGTGACAGCTGGATGAGAGGCGGACTACACATTGGATCCAGGTTGCCAGCCATCACAGGGCCAACATAAAACTCAGCTGAATAGTATTATAGTATTAGTAGTAAGTAGTAATGGTAATAGTCATCTATTTGCTCTCTGAAGAAGCCAATGATTGTGAATATATAACAATAATATATATACATATCTGCAAAATACATTTGTGAAACCTGTGAAACTTTCTATATTTCAATATAAATATTTGCTAAAACATCAGATTTTCACACAAGTCCTAAAAGTAGATACAGAAAAATATGTATTTATTGAGGAAGATTGCATGTGAACCTCTAAGATTAGGAGTACATTTTAAGGTGAAATTTGAAAAGTATTTTCAATCAGTCGGGCACCAATATACAGATGATCAAATATTATAATTCAATATGTAAGTTGACGTGCTGGTATTTCCTCCAGTCACACCCTCACATCAGACTTAACAGTTGCTCCTCTAGTTGTAAAGGTGTAATAGTAAAAGTATTTAATTTGATCTTTTGTTTGTTTTTGTGATGCTTTTATTGTTGTAGCTGTTGTTACAGCATCTGTGTGAATACATATTTCTCTTAAGACTGACTTGTTCTAGTATGGAGTATCGTTGCTGTTCTTTTAATTGAAATCTACTAAAATATACCTTTAGGATTTGGATGTTAACATAATGCCAGTTTTAAATCTACTCATTAACTTATAGAACAATGCTGTCGACATCAAAACCATTAAATAACAGTTTGCCTTCACGACAGACTTGCACATGCATGCTATGTTAACTAACCTAAAACTGTTTTCAGGCAACAGATCATCATTACGTGCTAAAGATTTTTGGCCAACTTAATGGGTTCCAGACCATCTGATGTGATTTGCTTCAGTAGTTTTAGTATACAGCAAATAGTCCTCAATGTACTGTAGTAGTCTGAATTCCTTCAAGACTGTTGGAAGAACACAAGGAAAAGACCTCATGAAGCTCAAATGCAGCAAAGCCCGTCATTACTTAGGACATTAAGGTCAGTCAATTCAGAATATTTTGCTCTGAAAGGGTCTTCAGCAGCTATCACAAAAAAACATCAAACATGTGGCCAAACTGTCTCTTACGAGGACCACCTCATTAAAGGAAGTTTGAGTCACATGAGTCCCATGTCTCAGAAATGACCAATTAATGGAACCTTAGATTAGAGCTCCTATCAATGCTTCCCATATTTCAAGTAGGAGACACATCTCAGCATCAACTGTTTGGAGAAGACTGTGTGAATCAAGCCTCGATGGTGGAACTGTTACAGGAAGTGATAGTGATAATACTAAGAAGAAGAGAAAGGCTAGGGCCAAGAAAAAGAGGAAATAGATGTTAGATCACTGAAGGTCAAATTTTAGCTTTTTACTTCCAACTGCTGTGTGAACAGATGGTGTCAGCATGTGTGATTCCCAATACAATGCATCCTAGAGAAGGTGTGATGGTCTTTGCTGGTGACACTGTTGACATTTTATTTAGCCAACAAGTCCTCAGCATTATGTTGGAGTTCCTTCAATACTCTAGGAAAAGCTCCAGGAAAAGACCTCATGAAACCGGTTGAGGGAAAGCCTAGAGTATGCAAAGCTGTTATCAGAGGCACAGTTTTGATGTCTTTAGTAATATTTTTAAAAAAAGAAAAAAGAAAAAAACCTCAAAAGAAAGCAAAAACACTGACAGTCCAGATGTCCGACTGTCACTGTAAAGAATGAACATACACAAGTACAAAAACTACAATATGTCAGAAAATATAAAATGAAAAGATGCTTTTTCATCATGCAGTATTCAATATCCTATTGTGTGATGCACTAACAGCTGCATCCATCTGTTGCCCTCCTGCAAGCTGTAAAGATAAAAGTGGAGAAGTAGGGAGCAAGATCGAAATAGGCCAGCATGAATAAAACCACAAAGAACTAATGATGAACATTCCCATGCATTCCTACAGGATAGTGCCACTATGCAGTTTTGTGCCAACAAGCTGGACAAAAAGGATTTCTTTGGCAAGTCGGACCCTTTCATGGTTTTCTACAGAAGCAACGAGGATGGAACGTGAGTGCTTCTTGTGATTTTGTTTTGCATTGGCAAGTGTTTTAAGAGATGCAGCAGGTGTTTGAGGAAGCCTCCTGAGACATAATCCATGGAGCTCTAGTCTTAGTCCAGTGGCCTGACTGCACTCAGAAGCTCAACTTTAAACCAAAGCTGCTGCATTTGCCATGTTAAGTCTATGGCATGAGAGCACCGTGAGATTCTGGTTGTCTTTCTTGAATAAAGGTAATTTAGGTGTGAGAGTCTGGGAAATGTATTTTGAGACTTAAAAAAAGAGGGACAGGGAGAGAAATGGAACATTTAGTGAAACAGTATAGACAGAAACAGCAATCTATGATTATGAAAGAGGAGCTGCACTCGTCCATGCACACCTCAGAGGGCTGTGTACAGAGGCATCTATCCAGTTCACACCACAACCACAACTCCCATGACTATGCCTTACATAAAACACTCCAGGAGAGCAAATTGGAAAAAGAAGCAATTAATGTAAGAAGCACAAAATGAAGAGATAAAGAAAAACATTGCATCTGCACCTGTATTTTACACCAATAGGAAAAACAGTTTCTGAGGCAATTCACTTAGGGATGCATAACGCTCTCCTATCTCCTCACACTTTCCCAGAGTGCTGTTTAGCCTCCCAGAGGGCTCTGCAATTGTCACAGAGTCAGCCCTATCTGCCAACAGATGCTTTAGCAAGTGTTTTGTTAGTCTAGTTTGAGGTTTTTTTTTTTCATGTATTTTTCTCTTTATGTTAACAGCTCAGGAAACTGATCCCCACAGGCATGCTACAAGTATCTGTTGTTGGTGGCCAGAGGAGGTAAAAGTTAGAGGCCTGTGGTTAAAAGAGTCACAGGGATCTAAATGGCTTGAGGCAATTAGTAATGCATGAATAATCCAGGCCTTTAGGTAAAAAGCCTGAAATAAAACTGTGATACGTTGATGCTTTTTAGGAGGTTTTTGCTCTGCAAAACATTTTAGATATCAAAGGAATCCATTAGCATATCATAGTCGCACCTGTGGTCAAAGACTGGGATTAAAAAGCTAGATGAAATATAAAATTATTCTCTATGGTGTAAAAAACAATATGTGAGAATGGTCAAGCCCTGTTTAAAACATCTCTTCTGTCACTGGAGGATATGACTGTAGGATTTTGTTATTGTTTCCTCCATCTCTTCCGTTGCATGCTCCTCCCCTCCTATTTGCATATTTATGTCTTTCTCTCTGGCTTGTGTAAGCAACAAAGAACTATTTTTATTTCACTGCCTTTTCTTGAATATATTTCCTAACACTCCTCCTCCTTCTCTAGATTTACTATCTGCCACAAAACAGAGGTGGTGAAGAACACATTAAATCCAGTGTGGCAGCCTTTCACCATCCCAGTACGAGCACTCTGCAATGGAGATTATGACAGGTACAATGCAAACTGCCCCCATTTTACACTTTCTGATCTGCATACCTGCTGTTTTGCCTTACACTGTTGCATTTGGTTCTGTTTATCCCCTCTTTCTACTTGATCATAGATATAATACACACACCATGAATAGTCAGTAATGTTGAAATGAGAGTATAGTGAGATGAGAGCCGGTGATGTAGCAGCAAATCAACAATTCTCTTTGAACAAGCCTTTTCTCTTATGAAGCAAATACTACGTATTCAAAAACAAGTCGAGATGTCAAACAGGGTTAGTTTGCTTCTTATAATTACAATGCTAGCAGAACCTATAAGCTTTTCATCTCAGTTAAAAATTCTGCTCTTGAAGGCCTCAGTCACACAGGCTTACAGACCAGTTAGCAACCATTTGGCAACCACTGGTCGCAAGGGAAAATGTGTATTCCCTGACTGGTGGTGAGTGGTTGCTGAAAGTTGCTGGCAATCACTGTGAAATTGACTGCTAAAACCCCATTCATGCAGGCCCAGAGACCAGTCAGTGACCTCCTGGTAACTGCCAATCGCTAGGGAAGAGTGTGTATTCCCTGACCATTTGCGAGTAGTTGCTGGCAGTTGCTATTGTGAAAATGGTCGCAAAGAGGTATTCGGCACGCCACAGAAAAGCTCCTTACAATTGCTTTGGTCACTAGCAGGTTGCCACAGGCAAATGCCAACTAGTCTGCAAACACCTGCAAACTACTCGCCACGGTTTAGTGAAACTGTGAAATGTGCAATGCAAACCGGAAAAGAAGACTCTTCGCCTTCAAAGTGAAACTTGCACCTTTTGAAATGTGTCGGATGCAACGAGAAGGCACAGTTTTTACTTTGACTGTGAACATTCTCTGTTTCTGGTTTGCATTACACTTTTTCACTAGAGCTTGGCTAAAAGTTTGTGAGTGGTTGCAGACAAGTCACCATTTTCAATGCAAACCGCAGCAATCTGCTAACAACCAAAACAATTGCAAGGAAGTTTTTGGTGCAACTTTGCGACCGATTTCATCCAGCGTCAGACAGCAATCTACAGGAAACACTCGCAACTGATTGGGGAATAGACATTTTTCCCTCGCAACCAGTGGTTTGCTAACTGGTCTCTAAGCCTGTGTAATTGAGTTCTAAGACATAACATTGCTTTTTAAGTCTATAACTTTAGCTGATAAGAATACTGACTTTGGCTGGGACCTAACAGCTTTAGTGACAGTCTTTACCATAATATCAAGTTATCAAGTGTATATTTAAAACCATACAAAACCATTTGAGATTTTAAATCATCATTTAGCCAAGATTTTAACCAATTGTTAGATAGCTAGCTACAGCTAAAATCTTTCTACATCACTTGAGCAAAATGGGTAGTTACAGGTTAGAGATGTCTGAATTCAAGCAGTCATTGTTTCAAGAGTGACTAAGAATTCTGAGTAGTGAGTCAGCTAACATTATCACTGTAAACCACATATGCGCGGGGTGAAAGCAGAAGGCTCATTATTCAAACCTACAGAACACAAGGCTTAGCAAATGGTGAGTTAAAAAAAAATAATAAAGAACATTCATGTGACTAATATGATGGTAACTTATGGTGAAATGTAGAATTTAGAAACATTTTAAACACTCTTTTATGATTTGGTCTTCTTCTTCTTTCTTTGCTTTTACACTGGATTACATTATTTGCCAAATATGTAAAATAATGATGGGTTGATCTTCCCTCTTGGCACATAATTAATGCAGATATGTTGTGTCAGAGTAGTAATGAATTCCCTTTCCTCACGGGGTATCTGCCTGTTTCTAATTTAAAAGACAGTTCTGAGAAGAAAACAAACTAAATCATGAAGGAGCTGTGAGGATAGACGAAAAAAGTTGCGACAGATCACTTTTATGGGGGGAAGTATTTCACGTGTCTTTTTCCTTACTCTCTCTCTCTCTCTTTTCTCAGCTCTCTCTCAAAGGTGTCTGTCCTCTCTTTTTTTGTATACAGTGAAAGTAATTACAGGGAATGCTGAGAACCTGGTGTGTGCTAAGAAAACTGAGATGAATCCCAAACAAACAGAAAGGGACAGAGCTACTGATGACGTTGATTTTATGGATGTGTGGGATTGCCTCAAGATGTGTTTTGATGAATGTTAGGTGAAACTGTGTCATCCAGCCAATCACACACAAGTCCAAGAAGGGCTTGCTACCCTGTCAGAGCCAATCATACACAAGGGACCAAACTGGACATCAAAGGCACTTTCTTAAATGTTCCTGTGCCATGAAAGCATGAACACGCATAAACACATGCCCACACAGTATAATGAAATGTGACAAGCCAAAAGCTGAAACAGCAGGAGATTCTGTGTGTCTTGAAATATCACCAAGACAGTGCTATAAACAGGTTATATATTTGAGAGTGGGTGAGAAATCATCTTTGCGTGTCAGTGTTTCCTTGTTTTTCTTATTTTTTGGTTTTCACATTTCTGTGAGAGGGCAATGGGGAGGTCTGTCAATATTTTTAATTACATAGTTCTTGAGAGCCTTTAATAAATAATCTTTACAACCTCTGCCATGGTACATTATCACCCAAGCTGTCATCCACAAACACAGCTCTTTAGGCTGTCAGTCACTTTGAACCATTATGCAATTACTGCTTACATACATCAAGTGAAGGAAACCTTCCAAATATTTGAATTGTTAATGTGGTGCAAAGAGGCAGAGACAACAAACACATCTCATTCTGTTAAGACCTGTTTAAAAATGTACAAGTATCAAACATTTATAATTAAAATTTGGTTTTGAAACTTTCTATTTGCCATTGGCAGCCAATCAGAACAAGCTGGCTTGAAGGGAGAGGAGCTAAAACAACTTGATTCAGTGAATGAACTGAGGGAATGCACCAAGGCCCAGTATACATAAATAAAGATTATTTGGAACTGCAAATCATGCAAAGCTACTGTAGAATAAACATATAGAACTATATAAACATATAGTCTGTGGACTGAGCCCTCACAAATGGCTGGTATATGGTGCTATGAAAAAGTATTTGCCCCCCTTCCTGATTCTTTTTTTGTTTACACTTACATGTTTCAGATCATAAAACTAATTTTAATATTAGACAAAGATAACCTGAGTAAATACAAAATGCAGTTTTTAAATCTGGATTTAATTTATTAAGGAAAAAAACTATCCAAACCAACCAGGCCCTATGTGAAAAATGTATTGCCTCCTAATAAATAAAAAAATAACTGGTTGTGCCACCCTTGGCAGCATAAACAGCAATCAAGCATTTCCAATAAGCGGCAATGAGTCTTTCACATTGATGTGGAGGAATTTTGTGGTAGAGAGCAGAATTCATGGTTCCATCAGTTACAGCAAGTCGTCCAGATCCTGAAGCAGCAAAGCAGCCCCAGACCATCACACTACCACCACCATGTTTGACTTTTGCTATGATGTTCTTTTTATGAAATGCTGTGTTAGTTTGATACCAGATGTAAACCTCAAACCTTCCAAAAAGTTCAGCTTTTGTCTCGTCAGTTCACAGAAAATTTTCCAAAAAGTCTTGGGGATCATCAAGATGTTTTTTGGTAAATGTGAGATGAGCCTTTGTGTTCTTTGTGGTCAGCAGTGGTTTTCTCCTTGGAACTCTCCCATGGATGCCATTTTTGCCCAGTCTCTTTCTTATTGTTGAATCATGAACACTGACCTTAACTGAGGCAAATGAGGCCTGCAGTTCTTTAGATGTTGTTCTGGGTTCTTTTGTGACCTC
>VUQS01069392.1:0-11890 GCA_015108495.1 Heterochromis multidens
GTGAACAAAGAGCAACTTGTAAATAACTCATGAAAGAATAAAGTTACGTTGGAACCAAGCACACCATTGTTTTTCTTGTGACATTACCAATAAGTTTGATGTGTCACATGGCCCTCTTCCTATTGAAAAAACAAAAGTTGTATCCAAGATGGCCGACTTCTAAATGGCCACCATGGTCACCACCCATCTTGGGGAGTTTGCCCCCTCACATATACTAATGTGCCACAAACAGGACTTTAATATCACCAACCATTCCCATGTTATTACGGTGTATCCATATAAATGGCCCACCCTGTATTTACATTTTTTTCAAATCTCACTATTTTGGACTATTCATCATTGCAGCATCATCATCTTATAATGAACCATTTATAAAGGTTTTACAAGCTGTAATTAATCGTTTAGCAATAGTTCACAAGCTACTTATTAATGCAATATACGTCAGGCACCTTTGGAATTAACAGACTGTAAAAGAGCCTCTCCAACCATGATTTTTTTTTTAGCTCTTTGATTCATTAGGAGTACTTTCTAATAGATTATTCAACCACTTATCTCAGTAACAGAATGATTAAAAAGTAGGATTCTAACAATAATCTATCAGGTTTTCAAGAACCAAATGTCATGGAGCCCTTTCCTAGAAGGCTAGTGATAAATGGGTCAGATAGAAAGGTCTCTATAAATATGGTAGAGTTAAAAAAAATTATGCTGAAGAAGGTTTTTCTTTTCATAACTATTCATCATACTTCATAATGCAAAGTCTGTTGCCTTTTCTTGCCTTTTTTGACAGCTTAAGCTGTTATATCTAATCAAATGCAGAACTAGACTAGACTAGACTAGTCCTTCAGTCTTCCTGGCTGACTCACTCTCTCTCTCTCTCTACCTGTCTTGTTTTAGTTTGCTCTAACCACACCCTGTGTTTTGGAGGCGGGTCTTCCTCCAGCTCCTGCCTGCCAGTTCTTTGCACCTGGGCTGATTACCTCACCTGGGAGCAATCGGGGTAATCAGCTGTCTTCTATTTAAGCTGGAGGAAGATATCCAGTTGATGCTGGATTGTTAATTGAGAAACAGTTAGTGGACAAGAGTCTAGTGTGTATTGACCTTTGTTTGCTTTGGTTTGTGTGACTGCAGCTTACCCTCTGTCTCCCTCTGTGCAGGATCTCTGGATGCCCAAGAGTGAGTAACCTGAGAGAAAGTGTTTATGTGGAAAAGGATTCAGGATCTGATGGAGCAGTAATTTTCTGGCTGGAAAGTTGAGGAGTAACCTGCAGTCGGACCTCAAGTGTCTCACCAACTACGAATTCTTTCTGTAAATAATTGTCGCACATTTCACTGTAAATAAACACACTGAACTTAGAGATTCTGAGTCTGCATTTTGAGTCCTTCTGCCACCTCAGCCATGACAAGACTGTATTAGGGAAAGACTTTCTGTAACGGTTGATATCTTTTTAAAAAGGTACAAAAATGGTATATGCTATGCATTACAACCAAGATAACAAAGGTACAGTTATGTTTTTGACACAATCCAAAAGAAAGAGGAGAAAAAAAATTGTACACTGGGTTAATTCTAAAAAGGCACCTTGTTTCTGTGTGTAATAGTTAAGCCAGGGTTCCCGACACATTTCCAAAATACATCACTTTACCACATACCAGAATAATTTTTTATTTTTTTTTCTTGATAAAGGGGCTTTAATAGCCTCGGTAGATAAAATGTTTGCGGAGTTGCTCAGACCTCTTTCCTCTATTAGCGAACAGTTGTCTTTGTGTAAGAGCGTGAGTGGGAACAGTTGCTCTGAGACTTCAGTGTGTGTGTTCTTTCTTCCAAACAGACAACAGACTCTGAGCCAAAAACCCTGTAAGCCAGATATCTCAGCCTGTGGCCAAGCAATCACTGAGCCATTTGTATTGATCACCAGTCCTATCAGCTCCTGCTGATATGTTGAATTCCTGCTATTAAATAGGAAAAGTGTGCTGCTTAAAGGGAAAAAGGGTGAAAGGATGATGGCACTCCAGCTCAGCTATACGGTCAGACTTGTTTTTAAATGTGCTATAGAAATAAAATTGACATTGAGATACGTATTTGATCTTGATTGCTTTGTAGTAAGTAACTCAGTTTGTCAGTTTTGACATTCAGGACACAAAATACACAGACACAAGAAGACATGTCATTAGACAAATACACAACGACAGACAGCTTCATGGGGAGGATACAATAACGTGAAGAGCTGTCCAAACTAATTCAGTTAAGCAGCACTGCAACAAATACTATGTCCATTTCCCTATGCTTAGCCAAAGTGCTTAAATCACACACAGAAGTTTGGTTTGGAACTTGAACACTTCTGTGCCCACCATCCACCCCAACTCCCTCCATGCTGACTCTGATGCAGTTCAGAAATTAAAAAAGGATGGCTTAGTTCTAAGTGTCCAAGTAAGCTAAAGTTAAACCTGTCATGATGTACTGGCATTGACAATAGCAGTGATATTTAAAATTATTTTTAAAAAATAATCTTTTTGCAATAAAAATATGCATATGACAATATAAACAATCCAGGACCAGCGTAGTCCTGAGTACAGACTCAGTTTATCACAGTGCTCTTCTCTTTCAGTAACAACTTTACTGCGTCTCAGTTTATTTGCACACTTGATGCCTAAAGGAAGATGACAATCCTAAAAGCATTCACTTTTTTGTATCAGATTTGTTTCCCACTACAAACTCACTAAGTTGCTCACAGACTGTACAATTAAGCTGTTGTTGTGTTGTTGGGTGAAGTGCTAAAAACCGGTGGGGAATTCATTCTTAATTTAATTACCAGTTTTCTTCTTGTTTTTGCTGCTGCTCCTCTGTTTTCCTCTGCTTTCCTGCTGCGTTCCATTTGCCTCGGAAATCGGACACTGGAGCTGGTAGTGATGGCACGTTCCAGTAGTAAAGTCAGAAAAGGAAGGAAAAACATGATTGGTTTTTCTTCTTAGCAAGGTAGAGCCATTCATGCATCACTAGCAATACAGCACTATGCTTGTTTTATTGCACTTAAAAACAGCACATTCCCAGATAAAGCCTGGTCAGTGCTCTGCATATAGCTTATTTAGCGAGTTACAAATACAGTGGCAGTACAGATTAAAAGTTTTACTAATGTTAAGTCAGGGTTGGCAGGGCTGCTCCAACTTTCCAATTTGGAAACTTGAGGGGGCGTTCCAGTTCAAAATTCCGACTGGAACTCCAGCTAGAATGCACTATTAGCATTTTGGTCACTGCCATGTTGGTTTTCTGGGGCCAAAAGTTGCCTTACATGGACGAAAGGGTGGAGTGCTAAGTTAGCAGCTAACGCTAGTTAGCATGGCTAGCAAACTGCATTCAAGGGTGTGGGTGTAGTGCAGTGTATTTTAGCTTAATAATATTTTGTGTACAAACTTAGTGACTGTTGTTCATACTGGTTAGATCATAAGTATTTATCTTATTAGGGATAATAGTGAACTAGTTCAGTAAATAAAATAAGTGATAATCCTCATCATACTGGTATATTTTTTGTCATCGCTTACGTTTTTTCTATCATTCAAATTTTTTTATGAGTGTCAGTCAATTTGTTCCTAATGACTTGAAATAAAAATGTTTTGGGGTCCCAGGGGATGCCAGTCAAAAGCACCCAATTATGTAATTTTAATAAATTAAACTATTTCTTTGCTTAATGTTTGCATTGGTCCTAAGTTATAGTAACACACAGTATCAAGAGAGTATTCTGTCAGTCATGTTAAAAAAAACAAACAGACTCAGATACCATTTCTGCCTTCATCATCTGGATGGGGAACTTACCAGACTGGAAGTCATCAGCACATTGGAGACATACCTAAGAGAGCTGGGGCATGCCGTGGTCATGCCACATATGACAAGGAGAGCTGATACTGCTATAGTACAGGTCCCAGTCTAGGCAGAAATGACCCTCCTGTGAGTGAGGAAAAGTCCACCCGCTGACTGTCCAATGCTCAGCTGGAAGATTTACTCGAACTCTTACTTTTGCTCCTGAATCACAGACAAAAGAATCTAGCAACTGCTTGCTCCTCCTGTCACATGCCAGCATGTCTGAGCATAGCATGAGGCAAATTGGGTGCAATAACTGCCTGTAGTGTGTGTTTAGCTTCAGTTTCAGTTTTTAGTTATTTCCAGTTCCTGTACAACCATAGTAAGAGCTTGGTTCACATTTCAGGCAATAAGTCAGTGTTCTCCAGGGCTGCCCTTTGTCACTGATTCTGTTCATACCAGGTACAGATGTCTTTTTCTGTTTCATGTGGTTATCAGTTGGATCTTCCACAATCAACACCCCTCGACGTGGTAGATGCATCTCCAAGATTGTAACAACTCAATGTAACCCAAATAAGGGATTTTTAGACCATTGGTTGCCTTAAGTCCCAACCAACCACAGTCTTTAAGGTTTTCTACAGTAAGATGAGCCAATTTGTTTTTAAAGGAACTCTCTGTGATTGTTGTGACCATGGACCCAGTGTCCAATAAACATGGGATGATAGCCCCACCCAAATCAACCTCCCCTTCAAAGCATTCACCAACTGAGTCTTCTAAGTCGAGGTGTGTGATTGCTAGAAGCAGCCAACTCTTGCGGAATTAATGCCTTAATGACCAACTCCAGTTGGGCTTTCAAAAGTGACATCAGTTCAGCATTTTCTGATGTCCTAGAATCTACACTTTCACAAGAAGCTGGTTTATCCAAAGAAACTGAAATGGACTGATTATATCTAGGTCTAAAAGACTGATTCTCACACTGTGCCATCCACCTGATAGCTTCAGCTCTAACATCACAAATCTTCCACTGTGGATTGGCACTAATTAAATCTCTCAGCCTGATCCTTAATGTCAGCTCTCTAACACCATTTAATAATTTGATCCATTAAAGCCATTAAAAAATGAGAAAAGTCAATTAAAGACTCACCCTCTAAATGTTTACGGTTGAAAAATCTACATTGCAGGGAAATATGAGAATCCAGACAACCATAAGTTTCTTTAAGAACATCAAAAATTTTCTCAACATTTTCTTTATGATCATTTGGCAAGAACTTTATCTCAGTCCGTGCGGTACCCTCTAGATGGTTAAAAACAATTTGAGCTTGCTCTTTTTTTGTTCTGCCTCTTGTGTGCACAAAGTCTCTCATCTGTTCAATCCACTCATCTAGAGTCAGTGAGCCCATATTGTCTAACTTCCCTGAAAAGGTTGGTTGCTTTCTGTCCTGCTGCACATATACTACAGGGTTGTAGCTCACAGTCTCTGATTCACTTCCTGTAGCTCCTGTTGAAGTCGAGGGCCTTTCTGTACACACAGATGCCGTTTTCAAGTCTCTCAGTTCATTCTCCAACTCCTGTATGCGTTGGACCATTGCTTGTTTCTCATTTCCCTCCATGATGGTGATCAAGATTTAAGATGGTGGCGCGTACGTACGTGCACAGCGGCACAGTGCTCCAACAACTACAGACCTATAGCCCTCATGTCTGTAGTCATGAAGTGTTTCGTGCACCTTTTTGTGTTTTTGTTTTGTTTTTTGTGTTTTTTATGCCTCGTTGCGTCTTGCAATGCACTGATCACTTTCAGCCATCAGAAACTGATAGACATTAGCCTCAGCCTAAACCCGGACTTTACCTTGGATTACACAGGGACTCATAGTATCCCACTCAAGATTGCGAGGCCACCGGGCACTCTGTGGGTTGTTGTCGGGAACAGCAAGCAACACAGATGACGTAGGGAGAGAAAACAAAAACAGGGATGCAGAGCTGGCCTCCACGTCCAGCTGCGAAAAGAAGAACATAAACCCCCACTCCCATCCATCTACCCCACCAACACCAGATCCCTTGCACACAAAACAGAGGAGCTACAATCCAAGATTTTCTACAACCATCTTGTCTGGGAGTGTTGTCTACTGATTGTAACAGAATCCTGGCTTCATCCGCTAATCCCCGACACCTCAGTGGAGTTATCGGTCCGGACCTTATACCGCCAGGACCGCAACAAAGACTCCGGTAAGGGAAGGGGCGGGGGGCTCTGTGTTTATGTGCTTCAGGACTGGTGCCATAACAGCAGAATTATAGACAGTCACTGCTCACTGGACTTAGAGGCCATGTCCATTCAGTGCAGGCCCTTCTATCTACCTCGTGAGCTAATGGTAGCCATTAGTACCATTCTTTACATCCCCCCCAATGCTAACGTTAGCTCAGCACTCAACCACCTTCAACTTATCATCAGTAAACAGCAGAGAGAACACCTGGAGGGCATCCATATTGTTGCTGGGGACTTTAATAAGGCATATTTGAAATATGTACTCTCCAAATTCCACCAACATGTTAAGTGTCCTACCAGGGGGGACAGGACACTGGATCATGTTTACAGTAACATTACGCAGGCCTACAAAGTGACACCCCTTCCCCACCTAGGAATATTTGACCACCTCTCTCTGTTCCTCATTCTCATCCCAGCCTACACCCCCGTCAGGAAACAAAGTCCTCCAAGCACCCAGGTCATTAAAACATGGCCAGATGACGCCCTCCTCCAGCTACAAGACTGCTTTGAAAACACAGACTGGTCCATCTTCGAACAGCAGGACCTGGAGACCCTCACTGAGACTTCCTCAGTACTTTTCTACATTAAGTGCTGTGTAGAAAATGTGTCAGTGACCAAAACCATCCGGGTGTTTCCTAACCGAAAACCCTGGATGATGAGTGAAGTACAGGCTCTGATCAGAACTCATAATTCAGCCTTCAGGCCGAGAGACAGCTCCCGGTACAGCACTGCCAGAGCCAACCTGAGGAGGGGTATCAAACAAGCCAAGGAGTCCTACAGGAGGAGGATAGAGGGCTTCCTCACAGACAACAACCCCCATCAGGTGTGGAGAGGCATCCAAGCCCTCTCCAACTACAAAGGCCAGAGGCCCCCAACCCCTGACAGCAGCCTCACACTAGCAGAGGAGCTCAACAACTTCTTTGCCCGGTTTAAGACCACCTCTACCCCCCGCACCCCCTGTCTCCCATCCCCCTCACCCAGCACACCCCCCCGTCCCTCCGGAACCATGAGGTAAGGAGGAGACTGAGAGCAGTGAACCCCAGGAGAGCCGCTGGCCCCAGTGGCATCAGAGATGAGCCCAACCATGTGCGGACCAACTGGCAGGTATCCTCACCAGGCTGTTCAACCTCTCCCTGGCGCATGCCATCGTTCCCACCTGTCTGAAGGCCTCCACCATCATTCCCATCCCCAAAATGACCAGAATAGACAGCCCTAACGACTGCAGACCTGTAGCTCTCACGTCTGTAGTCATGAAGTGTTTCGAGTGGATAGTCTCTCAGCACATCAGAGACTTCCTACCTTCCTCTATCGACCCCTACCAGTTCGCTTACAGAGCAAATTGGTCCACGGAGGACGCCATCGCCATCACCCTCCACAGACCGCTGAGCCATCTGGAGAACAGGAAGAGCTATGTGAGGATGCTCTTTGTGGACTACAGCTCAGTGTTCAGCACCATAATCCCAGACATCCTTATCACCAAACTAGACCACCTTCAGATCCCCACCACCCCCTGCTCCTGGATGAAAGATTTCCTGCCTTTCTCTTCCTTTGTATATTTTCTACTTGTCTTGTTATTTATTTCTGTTGTCTTGCTATTTATTCCTCTTATTTTGTTATTTATATTTCTGTACAGTAGTAGTAGAGCACCCACAATTTCATTGTACATGTACAATGACAATTAAGGGCTATTCTATTCTGTTCTATTCTATAATATTTATGGACAGAATTTCCAGGCACAGCCAGGGTGTGGATGGTTGAGGGTTTGATGATCTCAGAATCTCATCTCTGCTTTTTGCACGATGTGGATCTGTTGGTTTCATTGAGACATAGTTTGCAGCTAAGTGTGAAGTGGATGGGATGAGAATTAGCACCTCCAAGTATGAGGCCATGGTTTTCAGCTGGAAAATGGTGGAGTGCCTACTCCAAGTCAGGGACAAGCTATTGTGGAGGAGTTTTAAGTATCTCGGGGTATTGTACACAAGTGAGGGAGAGAGGAGCGAGAGATTGACAGACAGATTAGTACTGCATCTGCAGTAATGCAGATGTTGTACTGGTCTGTGGTGAAGAGAGAGTTGGCCTCGAAGTTGTCTAGTTGTAGGTTGATCTACATTCCAATCCTCACCTATGGTCACGAGCTCTGGGTAGTGACTGAAAGAATGAGATCATGGAGAAATTAGATTCCACTTAAGCGTGTCTGAGCTCTCCCTTAGTGATAGGGTGAGGTGGTCAGTCATTTAGGAGGCACTCTGAGTAGAGCAGCTATGCCGCTACATCGAAAGGAGCCAGTTAAGGGTGGTATGGGCATCTGACCAGTATGCCTTCTGGGCACCTCCTACTGAGGTGTTTAAGGCATGCAATGCAGGCCGAGGGCAGACCCAGGACATGCTGGAAAGATTAGATCTCTGGGCAGGCTGGATGTGTGTTTATTTCAATTATTTTACATTGGTGTCAAAAGGGCCCTGACTGGTTTCATTATATAAATACAACACAAATAATTTTTGAATAATTTTTGAATTTGAAATTACTGAAAACTTAGTGATACCTGAATCAAAGGATGGTAAATAAGTTTTCAAGTAATAAAGTACATTTTTGTTTTGCAAAATATCCTAATTAATTGTAACTTTGAATATGACGACGATGATGATGATGATTATTATTAATATTATTATTATTATTATTATTATTATTATTATCTTTGGATGCAGTGGATTTCTTACAGTAAATTATTATTGGGGTCCCAGTTGGTAGTCCATGTTAAATATATTGGTAGGATGAGGCTTAAGGGTGATCTTGACTGACAGAATTATTGCTTTTCAAATTTTCTATTGATATTGTGATATCATTATCATGAATTGTTTTTGCCTTGACCATTGTGTACTGAAAGCCCTAGATGAAACCAGTAATCTTGTATTTCATTACCTACATGTTTATACTTTTCTTACAAATTTACACAAATTTTTCTTTAAAAATTTATTGTTGAAAAAAAGATCCAAAATAAAAAAAATAATAATTAAGAACCTCACTTCACAGCCTCAGACTCTATAACAGTATACTAGATACTAGATACTGTACTAGATAATGTCAATACTGTCAGAGACGGATTGTAAGGGCAGAGTTTTAGGATGTTCAGCATTACAACAGAAACAGAATCAAAGGTTTGTGAATATATAAGAAAGTCTTCAACAGTCTATTCCACTTTGTTACGTGCTTGATCAGCGCTTTTCACTCCTCAGTCTGTCATGGTGGCCCAATATAGTAGAGTGGCTGGCTCGCCTGCACTGATGTGACAACACATGGACAGAATCAATCAACACTTCCAATCAGATCTAATGGAAAACAGTGCTTGGTTTTATACAACACAAGGGTGTGGCTGTGTTACTTTCTGAGAGTGTGTGTATATTTGCAGCAGCCACAAACACACAATGACCTCCCACAGCGCTAATTAACACACACAGTAATTATGCTACTGGCAAGTTCTTGTTAACTGATCAATATTTATCTCACATTAATAACCCTACCCTTAGTTCTTTATCAAACCTTGGAACTTTTTCAGTTCAGCCAACAACCTTCAGCATCAAAGCTAATGATGGCCATGGTGTTCATTAACAGGCAACAATACAATGTCAGGGTAATGAACCTATTTTGTTAACCGACACATAAACAGAGGAAGCCTCTTCCAGTTGCTTCAATAAAGAGAAGATAAAAGGTTTATTTCTCCACCACAGCAATTGTTTGGGGCACAGAAAATGTTTTTTATTATGTTGATATATGTTTCACAAATTAAACATAACTGGATGTGCTTTTATTATAATGTAAACAACTAGATTTACTGTATTATACTGCAAGAGTTTGGTGCTGCACTGACAATGTTCAAGTTTTGACAAATTTACGTCTAGCAAATTTGTGATTTGGAAAAGCTCTAGAAAGCAGGCAAATAGTAGTAAAAGTTAGACCAAGTTTTCATGTTCTGCCACCAGACAAAAGGCAAAACTGCACATTTCCCTAACTGTTATTTAATGGGCTATATATGCATGCATCCAGTAAGGGTCCCCAGGCTAGGCCCCCCATGCTACTCAAAGCCTTATAGCCAAGGCCATATAATTGATGCCATACTGACTCAGATGTCACCTGGATTAACAAGGTCTGCGTCAGTTGTTGAGGAACCAGGGCATACTGATGAGAAGTGGGCTTCTGGAACACGAAGGCATGAGTGGACAAGGTAACCCCAGTGAAAGGGGTTACATGAAGAGGATGTGAGACCTATGGATTCTTCGACACCCAACATCTACGCTAACATCAAAAAAACTAGTAGCTCAGTGTTCCAACATCCGCAAGAGGCAACTGCTATCGCAGCTAGAGATTGATGAGGTACAATACAAATGCTACGGCAAGGGGGAGTCAGGACATCAGGTCAGGGGGAGATTTTATCATCCCCACACTCCAAGATTGGGTACCAAGCCCCAAGAACAACTGGTACCTTGAAAACCAGAGCAGCTGACCTGAAAGAGAAGGTCATGGTTAAGCTGGAAACCTGGACCCCCTGTGGCTGATTACCAAGACTATGTGAAGTACCCTCTGAAAGTCTACTAGAACATGTGAATGCAGCATTACAGACAATCCACACTGGAAGAACATAAGGGAGAAGGATGCAGCATTACAGACAATCCACACTGGAAGAACATAAGGGAGAAGGATGCAACACATAACAACAATGCTCAGTGGCTAGTGGATCTAAGAGCAGACCACAGCAGCCTCCATGAACAGGCTCCAGTAACCATCACAGTGGCAGACATCCAAGAAAGAGTCTCAAATATGAAAAACTGGACAGAACCAGGCCCTGACATGAGCCACATCTACTGGATAAAGAAGCTAACTACACTCCATGAGCACCTGGCAGTGCAAATGAACCAGCTGCTAATGGATGAGACGCACCATCTACATGGATTACATCAAATTCTATGCCAGGAGTGAACGAGACATCGATTCACTGATCCATACCACTAGGATCTACAGCAACAACATCATAATGTCATTCGGACTGGAGAAATGTAGTCGGATGGTAACAAAGAGTGAACTGAGGGGAACTGAGGGGGTTGCTCTACCAGAAGGCAACATTGCAGACATTGAAGACAGCTATAAGTACCTTGGAATCCCACAGGTAAATGGGAACCATGAAGAGGCTGCTAGGAAACTGCAGCCACCAAATACCTGCAGAGAGTAAGGTAAGTCCTGAGGAGTCAGTTGAATGAGAAGAACAAGATCTGGGCAATCAACACCTACGCCTTGACAGTCATCAGATACCCTGCCACGATAATAAGCTGGCCAAAGGAGGAGATAGAAGCCACTGACATCAAGACAAGAAAGCTCCTTGCCATCCATGGAAGTTTTCACCCCAAATACAGCACCCTGAGACTGTACCCTAAGCGGAAGGAAGGAGGCTAAGGACTAGTGAGTGTCAGAATGACTATCCAAAAAACATCCATGAGTACATCAGGAAGATGGTCACAACTGATGATCGTAGAAGAACAGGCCCCTGCATGGCATGTACCACCAGCAGATAGAAGAAGCGGCTGATATCGAGAAATCCTACCAATGGCTGGACAAAGCTGGACTGAAAGATAGCACAGAGGCACTAATCATGGCAGCACAGGAACAAGCCCTAAGCACAAGATTGATAGAAGCTGGAGTCTACCACACCAGGCAAGACCCCAGGTGCAGGCTGTGCAAAGATGCCCCTGAGACAATCCAGCACATAACAGCAGGGTGCAAGATGCTAGCAGGCAGGGCATACATGGAATGCAATAACCAAGTGGCTGGCATAGTATACAGGAACATCTGTG
>VUQS01069395.1:0-27685 GCA_015108495.1 Heterochromis multidens
CATTTACGTGAAAAGGGAAAGACCATCTCTGAACCGAGGAGGGGGCCTAAGGGTACATCTGTCACCATCTTACAGTGCTGTGATTGCAGCCATTCCCCAATCTCTGTGAATGGTACTCATGGCCATTGATCAATGGTCATGACAATTTGCATACTAATGATCATGAAACTGACCTCATGGCCCATTGTTAGTCAATGGTGCTGGTTTCGGTCATTATGCAAATGTACTGTTTATAAGGTTGGGGAAGCCTGCAGTCAGCTGAGACTGAAGAAGTCACCAGAGGTGACGAAACGTTTCTCCCACTAAAAAACGCTACGTCCAGATGAACAGATTCAGCTTTTTGGGATTCTTTTACCTGGATTATTGAGCATGCATCAAGAGGCAATTTACTGTTAATTGCACCAATATTTAATGCATGTATGCATTAGATGTCACATGTACAACTCATTATAATAGAAAATTTTATTTATTTTATTTTGTGTTTTCAATCCCTCTTCAGATGAAGTGCCCTCACTCAGACTTGTATAAATTCACTCATTCTTTAGGTCATATTTCACTCTGATGTCCAATGTGATCTTTAAGCTACTAACCAGTAGATTCCCACACATTTCATAGCCTCAACCTCTTATTAAGAATCTAATGCATAGAGTTTTGATGAAAGGTTTGGTAGAAATATCATAACATTACTTCTGAATGTGGATAACTAAAGTACCTCCCTCATTTTCACAGCTGGAGTACACTTCGGTCACAATGCTGTATGGGATAGTGCTGGAAGTGACGGTGAAGAGCAGGAAGGCTTTTGTGGCTGCAGTTAACATTAAAATGGACGAGAAGTTGCTTGACAAGGAGATCTGGTTCCCTCTCGGAAACTCTGCTATCTGACCTTAGAGAGCTGCCCTGCAGGCTTACTGCCAGCAGGGGGCGAAACCACATTGCGTGAGTGAATCCATTCGAGGATTTTATAGGGAGACACCTGAGAAGAGGAAGAATGCACAGTATACCAAACAGTGCAAGCCAGTTATACCTATTTATCAGATGCAACTTAATCTCATTCCAGAGCTAAAAACACTGCCATGGATGGATAAAGTTACAAAATGTACTGAAAGACACAGCAGACTGTTTACTGTGTGAGACATAATTTAGAGTTTTGTTATTTCTAAATGTTTATCAAATGAAGGCCTTTTCATTTGTTTTTCTAACGTTACCTTGGTGATGGATGAAGGAAAGAAACTTATTTTTTAATCACTGTTGCACTTTCATTTGTACTTGACTTTGCTTTTACTGAGACTCAAAGCAGACCTTGTAAACGTGTATGTTGCCGAGACTGTTGATGTGACATTAAAGAGGAGGTGCAGCGCTGCTTGGAGTGGCCGGTTTGTTACCTGAGTGTGTTTGTCCCCTCAGGCTGCGTCAACTGCATGTCCTTGACCACTGGAACTGGAGACATGAGGGGTGAGGAAGAGGGGGTGAGGGAGAGTGTGAGCAGGATGACAACTCTGCCTTTTAGCCTGTGGGGCTGAGTTAACACTCTCCCCCTTAGCCTGTGGGGCTGAGTTAACACTCTCCCCCCTAGCCTGTGGGGCTGAGTTAACACCCCTTACCAGCCTTTGCCTTATCCATCATCAGCATGAATACAGGTTTTGTACATGCATGCACCAGCATGCAAAGGCAGACAATCACATGACAAAAAGAAATAAGACACACACACTTTCAAGTCTCAGCCAGGTCTTCATGTTATCTTAATGCTGTCCTTGTCTTGACAGGCCTGCTGACCCGTACTTTCCTCTGCCTCATTCATAGTGATTTAGCGGTGAACAAGGATAGAAATAGACTTCCCTGAACTGGATCTGGTTAAATTATGTATACCTCTGTGAATCTTATTTATATTATTCCCTGTAGGTTCTCTCACAGGAAAGTAGGACTGTAAGACAGTACTCTTTAAAAATTGTGCTAATGGAGTATTAATTTATACTAGCACTAGACATCATTGTCAGGCCTGATATATTGTTTTGGAGCTGATCATTAATGACAATAACCCCCCCAAAAAACATTCTTGTGGATGTGCAAGATCATTTTACAGTATGTGAGATCAAGTTTACCACAAAAAATTATCAGTCTACTCCTCTGAAATCATTACTCCAGGAATTTCTATATTACAGGAATTTCTATGTTACTTTAGAGGTGAGGCTAAAGGAGAGAACTATTATGTGTCTTTTCAGACCCACTGGAACATTCTGGTATTTTCTTCTGCAGCACACAGTGCAGGCAGTGGAAAATAAATGCACTTCTATTTTCTGACAATAAAAGTGGTATTTATATCAGAGGAAATGGTTCTTTTTGATTTATTTATATATTTTCATTGTTGCTGCTGCTGCTCCTGCATCAGCCACGCTTCTCTATCTGCTGGCAAGGTGTGTGTGTGTGTGTGTGTGTGTGTCTGTGTCGCCAAGTGAGAGAGTCTGATATGGAGACGTGTTTTCTAGGAATACCAGATATAGACAAATAGGGAGGCTGGATCCAGGCTGAATCCGTCTTTGGATTGGAGAGGCACCCACCTGTAGCCTGGAGGTGTGAAAAGAAATGTACAGTATGTATAGCTATACAGGATCATTTCCATAAAAACTCAACCACAGCACACATAAACCTTCAGTAACGCTGACACTGTGATTTTAGGGGAAATACAATGATGGGCCACAATGTCACCTGATGTAACTTAGCTCTTCATCAGACTGCCCTGCCCCCAAACCCTTGCTGGTCTTTCTGCCTTGTGGCTCACCTTTCTTTAGGCTGTTGAAGGGCAGGGTGTACTGGCCCACAAACTCACTGCTGAGAATGCCGGTCTGATCTCTGACACAGAAGCGAATGAGGCAGAGGTCGGGCAAGCGAATTTTGAAGGGCATGTCAGTATCCCAGTGAGGAGTCAGAGCTGTAAAAGAATTAACGACTTCATTAAAACAGTAAACATTTTTGGATTTAGAGGTGCTAATTAATATTTCTGGATCAAACACTGAATCACATGACTACTTGTATGTGAAAGACATCACCTGCAATAACAAACCCATAGAAAATTATCACCAGACTACATAGATGTAGAGCCTTTTAGTGACTTTCATCTTATTGTTTTGGGTTTATAGTTTATGATTTTGGTTGAGTCTAACCACTCTCTTCATATCTTTGGTGGCAGCAGCAGGCAGCTCATTTAAATAAAACGGCTCTAAATACCCACTGTACACAAACTGCTAAAACTTGGGACAGACAAAGGAAGGGATTAGCTAATGAACATAGCAAAGCATTTTGGAGCCTGCAAATATATTTTTCTCATGAGTTAGTGAAAACCAAAAGCAGATTTCAAAGGCAAAATATGTGATTTATATTTACCTGGAGGCCAGAAACACAACTTCAAATGAATTCTAATGTACAGTAGTAGATATATAACAAGTAAACAAGTTCTCTTTTATGGGATGATAATATGACAGTGTTGGGTTTGCAGCTTGTTCCAGCTGTCCCCATGCAAGCTCGAAATATTACAAAATTTGCTTTACTTTATCATGAAATTATTGTCAAAAGTGTAGACATGCGTTAAAAAAAGTCTTTCTCCAGATGCTTGTTTTAAGAGGTAGTATTAAAGTTGTCATTGATGAGGTTTTCAGGTTTAAATTACACATTAACTGAGCTAATCTTTAGTGCTCTGAAACCAAGGCACACTGACAACATATGGAAGAAATTCATTAATTCAACTTATTGTTTGACCTGAGTTAATCACTTTTCTGACGCGAGGTTTTATTTATTGCTTTGAGACAAATGCAGATGTCATGTTCAATAACAGTGCTAACATGCTAGTGTTTTGCAGATATAGCATTCGACTTCTCTTCTAGGTACAACTCTTGTCACTCAGCAGCCATCTGCTGAACAATAGTTCTCCAGGCTTTCTGAAGGTCTTTCAAAGTTCTTCTTGGACTGCTTTTTCCCTCATTTTCAGTCCAGTCCTTGTACCCGACCATTTTCAGAGAAATGTTTTGTTTGTTTGTTAAGCCACTTAACACCGACCTATGAATCATTCAAGCATAAATAAGCACCTAACTCAAGGCCAAACATAACAGAAAACTTAGGAAATAACCAACTGTAAATTGTATCTTTGGGGACTTTGTTACTAGCAGCCTGTTGCAAAAACAGAATTTGTTCCCATTTCTTTAGTTGAATCTATGAAAAATGCCAAAGTTATCTTTGGCATTCATAGATTCATAGATCTGATGAGTAGCCTCATCAGAAATGATCTCAGTGGAAGAGTGGTTGTCATGAAGCCATTCTTAAGGAAGGGAAACAGGGAGAAAGGCTGTGCCAAATTACACAAGAACTGGACTGAAAATCAGTGCCAACAGGTCTTATGAAGGGATGAATACAAATTTGAAAGTTTTGGTTGAAACTGATATCAATATATATACAGGAAGTCAGGAGAGAGGTACAACAGTAAGTGTCTGCAGCCATGTGTAAAACACGTTGGAGACGCTGTCGTGGTTTATGGCTGCATTTCAGCCAGTGTTGTTGGGGATCTTGTCAAAATTGATGAAATTATGAACTTAGAAAAGTACTATAAAGATTTAATGACTTTACCCCAAAATTGGGGTTTAAAAAGCTTTATCCCCTGAAAGTTATACTTTTACCACCATTTTTGATGTTGCAGAATTTTCCTGAGTGGCATGTCTCTGTCTCATAATGTTTCTGGTACAACATACACTATATTGCCAAAAGTATTCACTCACTATTTTCTGTGTTAAGCACATTGAGTTTGCATGTAATGGAATGTGCTATATAAATAAAATGGTCATTGTCATTGTCATCATCCAAATCATTGAATTCAGGTGTTCCAATAACTTCCATGGTGTAAAAAATCCAGCACCTAGGCATGCAGACTGCTTCTACAAACATTTGTGAAAGAACGGGTCGCTCTCAGGAGCTCAGTGAATTCCAGCGTAGTACCGTGATAGGATGCGACCTGCGCAACAAGTCCAGTCGTGAAAGAGCTTCATGGAATGGGTTTCCATGGCCGAGCAGCTGCATCCAAGCCTTACATCACCAAGCGCAATGCAAAGCGTCAGATGCAGTGGTGTAAAGCACGCCGCCACTGGACTCTGAGAGCATTGGAGACATGTTCTCTGGAGTGACGAATCACGCTTCTCCATCTGGCAATCTGATGGACGAGTCTGGGTTTGATGGAACCATGAGAACGGCACTTGTCTGACTGCATTGTGCAAGTGTAAAGTTTGGTGGAGGGGAGATTATGGTGTGGGGTTGTTTTTCAGGAGTTGGGCTTGGCCCCTTAGTTCCAGTGAAAGGAACTCTTAATGCTTCAGCATACCAAGACATTTTGCACAATTTCATGCTTCCTACTTTGTGGGAACAGTTTGGGGATGACCCCTTCCTGTTCCAACATGACTGTGCACCAGTGCACAAAGCAAGGTCCATAAAGACCTGGATGAGCGTGTTTGGTGTGGAAGAACTTGACTGGCCTGCACAGAGTCCTGACCTCAACCCGACAGAACACTTTTGGGATGAATTAGAGCGGAGACT
This sequence comes from Heterochromis multidens, assembly GCA_015108495.1. NCBI lineage: Eukaryota > Metazoa > Chordata > Actinopteri > Cichliformes > Cichlidae > Heterochromis > Heterochromis multidens. Next base: position 5,569 of record VUQS01069395.1, read on the forward strand.
GCGAGCCAGGCCTTGTCATTCAACATCGATCTCTGACCTCACAAATGCGCTTCTAGAAGAATGGTCAAAAATTAACCATAAACACACTACTAAACCTTGTGGAAAGCCTTCCCAGAAGAGTTGAAGCTGTAATAGCTGCAAAGGGTGTGCCAACATCATATTAAACCCTATGGATTAAGAATAGGATGTCACTCAAGTTCATATGCGTGTGAAGGCAGACGAGCAAATACTTTTGGCAAAATAGTGTATTAAACATTTTAGTTTAGCATGCAAGCAGGGTTGGGTAGTAACAGATTACATCTAATTGGGATCATCAAATTACAAAAAATAAGTAAATAATCAACCAGGATTATATCTGGTTGCAATGCACGATGTAATCTAATATAAATTAGACTGCATCTTGATTCTGTCCTTAAAATATTTTGAAAATGTTTATAATAATATTTAATAATATTTATGAAATAGCACAAGGGATTTCTCTGCCCCACTCTGAAGCAGGAAAAAATTACCTTTACGATGGTTTAACAAGCAGCAGTCCCTCCAAAATAGCCTTCCACTCCTGACAATTCTGCCATCATTTTAACTTTAAAAAAACAAGCACAGCAATGCCCAGTGCAATGTGTGCATGCCAAAAATAAAATGACTGTCACCTACAAAGACCTCAGCTTCAAATCTGAAGAAACATTTAAAGTTTCCTTCGTAGTTAGCAAGCTAATGTTGCAGAAAAATGTGGAACGGGTAAGGAATTTAGTTTCAATCATTTTCACTGCAGTGCTCTTTAGCTCACTAACATGCAGAAGTATGGAGGATAAATAGCTATAAAAATCCCAAGCATTCCATCTAACAGTTAATTTAAAAGCTGTTGAGATAATTCAGTCCACACCCAAAGAGTAAACTGACCAGCATGCCAATCTACACAGTAAATAAACAAACTCACAGATGGCAACACACGATGAGTGTTAATTAGGTTTGTTTAAGAAGTTTTGCTTAAAATTTATTTAGTTTTAACAAGTTTCTCAGTGACATCTAAGGTTCAATCCAAAAAGACATTAGTTTGTATTTCCCTTATCTGTTTTTTGAAATGATTGTATGATTTATGTGCATATTCATTGTCTGACTACTCTCTTTTCTCTTTCTCTCCTTCTTTGTCTCATCTCACTCCTGTGTACAAATACATACATGAAATCAGTCATTTTTAATTTCTTGAAAATTTCAATGAGTTTCAATGATCCAGAGTTAATTCTGACAAAATACAACTTGGACTGATCAAAGTAAAGACAGATCTAACGTAACGGAGAACAGATTGGTGTGTCTTAATACACCTCGATATGTGCAGTTTGTGTTGTGGCACTTACAATTGTTTCTGACAGTATGTGTGTTTTTTCTGCAGGAGCTTGATGCAATCCCATGAATCTCCACTCTGACAAAGGGGTCCAGAGCTTTTCCACTCCTGGGTAGGGGTAGGTTGGACCCACTGATCACCTGTAGACAGACACACACAGAGGTAGACAGTAAATTTAAATAAATTATTAGTGAGAATACTAGAAAAAATAGGAGAAGCAGTAAGAAGAAAAGAGTAGAGATAAGAAGAGGAGGGAGGGCTGTAATTACACTAGTCTGGAGAAAGGCAGGCTTATCTGCAGTCGTCTCACACTGAGCCTTCCCTCACTGGTCCTGATCAAAGACAAACCTGCATGTACTTATCACGACATGCCCCACTTGGCACTGATGGAGCCTTACAGTGTCCAGCCCAAAATTACAGTCCCTTTCCTCTCCTGAAGTCATGCTACACAACAACAAGCATTCTCATACTTCACAGTCACAATGGTCCCTACTTGTGAGTCCATAGCTAGCAGGTTGGAGTCATTATTAAATAAAGATTTCTTGTACTTGACAGTTTTATGCTAAAAAGTCTTGTGAAAGCTCAAGGGGAAATATTGTTTTCCTGAACAGATGAATAATTTAATGGTGAAAGATTGAAAACCCAAACACCCCTACCTAAGTTATAACACCATCTTCTACTCATGAGTCTGATTCACTGAGTTGAGGGGTGAGTCAAGATTGTGTGATTTTCCCTGAAGTTATCGAATAATACAGAGTGATGATGTGAATAAATAAAGGTGGGGCCCAGGGCACCCTAAAGCACAGCACACAGCATTTATATTTATGCGTCATGCTGTGTGTTGTTGTGCATATTCTATTAGAAGGCAATGTCTGACATGCATTTGTTTAACTTGTGAGTCTATTCCTGTAAACCACTGTCTGATCAAGAATTAGTTTTTTCATCAGATGTATCAAAGAACCAAGATTTACAGTGGCAATATGACAGATATTATGACAGAAATGATCCAAAGTGTCAGATTTTGCCCTGTCTCACAACGATAAAGAATCCTTCCTGAAATTCAGATCTGGATTCCAATTAACTTTGAAAACCAATCACTTCTAAAAGGGCCTAATTTGCATGCAAATACATAACCTCCTTATCAGCGAAGGTTATGTGGTTGCTGTTAACAATAAATAAATAAGAAACATGCGCAAAACCTAAAAGCACCTAGAGTCACGCTCATCAAGGTGTGAGACTGTACTGATTCATGCTACATGCTAAATTTAGCATGCTTTCATGTGTCAAATGCTAGTGCTAACATGCCAATCTTTAGCAGGTAATGTTTACCATGGTGACCCTCTTTGCTGACAAAGGTTTGTGAATAAGCACTTACTACAAAGTACCCCTCTGTATAGCTGAAGGTGAGCAAAATTTCACTAGTTGCAGGTAGATGGTCATAAAGTATCAGGCATATTGCTACTTTAACATCAGGTATTGGAAGAATTTCACACAAGTATTGCACACTAGGGTCGTGCCAGTGTTTCTGAAAATAAGGGGGCTTTTTGTTCAGTGCTATAATGTGAGAACCACAAAGTTTGAATTGGGATGAACACAGAAATCTCACAGACAGATATCTCAAACCTACGTAACTAAATTAGAAAATCTTTGTGCTTGCAGTTTAGGTGATATAAGCTTTAAAGACATTTTTTTTGTTATATGTAATGGTGCTCCCTCCTCTGCCTTTTTTGCATGAGTTTCATGTGATCCCACACTGTTCCACAGGCTGTTTCTGCAGTACAAAACCTCAGATATCTCTCAAAACTCTTCTCATAAGATCAAATTGTGACAGTTCTCCTTATGAGCTCAAAAAGAGACACATGACTGTGATTTTTCGACAGCTTCTTTCACTTTTGCCATGTGGCTTTGTACATTACAAGTGCTGCTATTACTGTTCCCCAAGATGCTTAAAATAATGAAAGAGAGATGATTTATTAATTGGACCCCCGGTCTAATTGCATTAGATCACTCCTGTCTCTCTTTTCCTAATTTTCTAAAGGAGATAATCTAATTAAACAGATACTCTTGGGGAGTTTTACATCATTGTTGGTTCAGAGCATCCGGCAGGAAAGTATTTAACTGCAGGCAAGAAGTACAATGAATAAGATGAGCTCTGCTTCACAGTGCCCTACATTGTGAGGGGCATACACACATATACATGCACGTAAAGCACACATGCCCACAGACAGTCCTGTAACATTACACCTTAATCCACAAATGCACCATGAGTGGATTATTCAGGGTCTAGTGATTCATAGCTGTACCTTGACCAGCAGGGATGTTGACTTAGAGTTGTGCTGGCTGCTGCTGTTTGGATCAAAGCTCATCTGACTGGACATGAGAACTGCCGGCTTCAGGACATAGCCACAACCCCCATTGTCCTGGAAAAGGCCATCATTAAGGTCCATTGGCAAACCCGGAGATTGGAAATTGAGAGCCACTGCAAAACACCACAGGACAATCTTGGAACAACAAAACAAGGAGACACAACACAGTTTTGTAGGAACAAAAATTGCGAATGCTCAAAGCGTTTTAAATAAAACAACCAGCATGAGATGATCCCTGCATACCTTCTGTTTTCTAAAGCTCATTTTCATTCTGCAGTAGAGAGTTAAATTATACAATGACTTGAAATGTTTCTGCAACAATGGCTTTCATTGCATCAGGGAGCCATTCACAATTACCAACTGTGCAATGACTGAATGCGCAGTGGGCTGTTCTGCTGTGCACAGCTATGTTTTGGCATGTACACTGCACACATCATCAGTGACTACAGATTTCAGGCATCGGAATAGACTGCCAGATTATGTCTCTTTCTGGCTGGACAGAAATCATTGATGAGCATGGAATAACATATATAAATAATGCAAAAAACAATTCTGTGTGAACCCCCATGTTGCACTGCATCCTTCAGCTTCTCTTTCTGTGCTTTCCCTGTGTGTTGCCAAGGCCCTGTGGATGTTCTGCTCATCTAACAGCAATTGATCCTTCTAGGCTACTGCTTTGTTCCACAGACTCCTGCAGCTTTGATCACATCTGCACAGCTCAGCAATCAGCGAGGCTACATGTCAGAGTCAGTGACTGGCTGGCTGACTGATGAAGATGCATGAAGAGTATCTATTAAGACAGAGTGACAGGAACACTGGCAAAGACAGTGTCAGACAGATACGGCTTGTGACTTTAACCTCACGGGCAATCTGTTACGTTTTTAACCAGAGCTTAAGGCCTGAATGCAGATGCACATGCTCAAAGGAAAAACGAGGAGCAAGCTTTATTGAAAAAGCTGATAAAACCAAGTCCAGTATTAAACCATAACAAAAGGTGAAAAATTTCAAACAGGTAGGCACTCAGAACAGCGATGAGGAACACAGAACAAGTACAAAGGGAAAGTCAAGACTATATTTACACAGAGGGTTGATTGGGAATGAGGCCCAGGTGGGAACAAGACACAGGTGGAACCCTGTTTGAGGATAGGGAGGGTAATAACAAAGGAAGGAACAGGAATTAAAACCAAAACATGAACAAATGAAAAAAATAATCTAAACATGAAACAGAAAGGACATGAAGACTGACACTAATGACGACAGAGACAGACGAACACAGAAGGCAGGGGAAGAAAACTACACTAAAAACGACTAAGAAACTAATGGAAACCACAGGGATCACATGCGATCTGATGACTTAGCCTCTGGGGACAACGTCTTGGGGCATTTGGGTATAGCTCACTGATTTCCGGACCAACAGTTCCTGAAACGTGTGCTGTCATTGTTTACAAATACAGATAAATTTAAAGAAGCTTAATTATCACCAGACAATAACCGATGGCTTAGAAATTGCAGTTTGGCCAATGCAGTTCCTATTTTGCGCTCCACACAACTTGTTTCCTTGCATCCAGCCAAAGCTTGCTCTTGGTCAATACTATTTGGACTACAAGAAGACTATAAACAAAAACCAGAATGCTTAGAGTGCCACGAATATCATCCTGTGCCAAGAATCTGCTTATAGAGATTACCGCACGGGTAAATCATGCACTACTGCATAGTTACTCTGGGAGAACAGGTTTGTTATATGGAGGCCAGCTCAACACTAATAATAACTGTGGAACAAAAAGCTCTGACCCAAAGCCAGCTGTAATTTAAAGAAACGGGGGAAAAAGTATTTACGAGGGTGCAAATCGATTTGGAAAAGATGTGATAACGGCCGGGAGAGGACTTGCTCCAGGGAAAACACATATGAGGCAGTCAGGCTGCAGATTGGAATGAAATGTTCTTTTCACAGGTAACCGACAGGACACTGGGCCAGGTTGTTCCCTTTGAAGTTTGACATTCAGTCTTCTAGACTGCAATTCTCTCCATTTCAATAGCTTATTATGGACTGAAGTAAAGAAGCTGTTTGTTTGTGTGTGTCAAAAACATTTTGATTCCTGTTGACATGGTAAAAAAAAACTGTTTTCCGCATTTAAATTGATGTTTTTAGGGTTTTGGTCAAAAAAACATAAGTGAGCGCAAAACACTAATTATTTCATTAATAATCATTACCTCTTTTTAATTATTACTTAATATGTGATCTTTTTTATTGCCCATTAAAATATTAATAGTTACCTAGTTATTGAATTAATGTCTTTAATTATTCTGAAATTAAACTGTTTAGGATACATCTATTATTTATGCCTTATTCATTTCTGTAATTAGATTGGTCTAATTAATTAACTGCTTTATAAATATTTCCATAACTCTGGCAGCCTTCCTAACTGCATAATAGATAATACTGCATGCACTTGGAAAAAGGTTTAACAAAATAACTGAAAATCAGATTTTGCTAAGCTAAATTAATTTCAGATTGTTTAATTAAATATGAATGTGTGTGCAAATATACACATGTGGGTGTGTGTATGAAATGCAGTAAGGTCTGTGAGCTAGTTTAGGCATTATAAGGACTTTAGTCATTTCCACACAGACCCACCAAATTTGGTGATCTATTTAAGCTGGAAAATTTCCCATCTCCCCCTCTGACATGTCTGTGCCACTGCTGCCCTGCATGACTGTCACCAAAGCATTCACCTGTAGGCTCCAGGGCATGTTATCTTATCACTGCCCAGTATCTGTACTGTATGTAACACATTTGTGATGAGCTCAGAGCCTAGACGTCAAACTCTAACTCTACTTTTCTGCTGTAATAAATCAGTCATTCCAAATGGGAACGGTCTGACTGAAATATCTTATGTGTGCATAATGAGCATGCATCTGAGTTCTGTCTCCTATTTCAAGTGAGTACTCGCTTGTGCTCTTCCAACTCACCGAGCTGCGAACCGATGCTCCAAAACTCCATAGGGTTATAGTTTGAGGAAGACATTCTCAAGCCCGCTGGATAAATCCTACTGAGGAACTTCTGATTATGTTGAACAAAATCTGAACCTGAAAGAGAGACAGAACAAACAACACATCAGTGACAACTGTCAATGTCAATTTTCTCTTCTAACACACACACACACACACACACACACATTATTCAGAATGTCCACTGATTCAGACTTCACAGCTGTTGATCTTGGACATTTTAATGGAACGACATGTCTGAGAGATAGGGGCCATAAAATGCAGTCATCCACTCAAAGTACTGAGGTTTATCTGCAGGGACTTGATCTGTCTTTAGTAAATGATTGAAATATTCCCCTATTTCTCATTGGAAAGATTAAAATTCATTACACTACAGTTCAAGCCAATCACTGGTTTTCAGTTTTGTCAACCTTAATGAGTTGTTATTATTCAAATAAGAGAACTATGATTGTATAACATCACACAAAGTTAATTGCTATATTAATTTAATATAAAATAGAAAGATAATGTTTAAACAGATTAGATTTTGATCCATGTATAATTATCCTCATTCTGAGGACTGAAAAGCATGGTAGACAGCTTCACTCTGTGCATTACTTTTAACATAGTACCCGTACAGTTTTCCTGCAGAGATTGTCCAAACTACAAGGTTTTTGAGCTAGATATGCTGAGACTGTTCATGGTTGCTGACACCCGAGTCAACTAGCTCATAATGTAGCTATATGTGTGGAAAAGTGTCATTTCTCCTCAACAGGAAACAGATTTCATTTCTCTCTATCACTTTGTTTCTCCCGTATGCTGCAGCTCAGCAGCATGCTGACAGTTTAACTGATTATCCACTGATTTGAACCTCTGTGGGTTCTTTTCACTTCCCCAGCAATGAAAGTACAAGTCACATTTCTGGGTTTGTGCTCTAGTGCTTTATTCCCTAAAAAATACTTCCTTATAATGTATATGTCATGTTCAGTATGCCTTTGCTGTTCTGGTAATTTATAGCTGGTATATTGTAATTGCATTTTCCATCTAAAGACTCTTGGATGAAAAATGTAATTATGTACACTGAGCACTTTGCCAAAGTGTGATGATAAATCAAGAGAATCTGCTGGGATCATCCAAATAATATTGTGTAACATCTACAATTATTAATACAAATTCTTTATTACTTTGACATCTATAAATCTTACTTTATTTCTTTAATGATTTCAGATCCATAAATAACTCTTTACCTGAAGTTGTGACTAGCTTGCGAGCCTTCTTCTCTTCCATAGATGTGTTCTCATAATTGTTTTGACTGTCCTTGGAGTGACTAAAACTGATGAACTTGATAGACCTTGTGTATATAACCAGGTCAGACAAAGCCTCAGCTACCACCACCTTCTTCTTCTACTCAGTGCATTTAGGGCAAAGAAGACAAACAAAAAACACCATTGAAATTCCAGTAACAGTTCCTGGTTGAAAGCTTCACCTTTTTGCCCTCATTCAGAATGCCTTTACCTATTTCAAACTTTTTTGGATAATTTCTTTATTTTAAGCTGACTAAAAAAGAAAAAAAAAGCACACACACACACACACACACACACACACACACACACACAAACACACACCCTGACTTACTTTCTTCTTTGACCCTGACTTTCTGGGAGACCAGAACTTTGCTTTTGTTTGATGATCCTCTTCCTCCTCCTGCTGCTCCTCCTCATCATCATCCTCACCCTCATTTGCACTCTCCCCTGCCTCTGTAGCATCCTCTGTCTTAATCTGACGCTTTAGCTTTTTATTCTTGATGAGGATCTTATACTTCAGGTCCTGGCATTCCTCCACAGCATCAAGTCACACATAAATGAATGCAATGGACATTGACACAGCACATTTAAAACCATCACATATTTGCATCAGTCAGACTGTTTCTGCATTCTCAAACTTAGGGCACAAACACCAAAATAATCTTTTTGCAAAAACCACCCCCAATATGGTCTGTCACAAAGACGCTATTCTTCAAAGATTCACATCCACATGGTGCATACAGTACATACACATAGTTAGAACAGATAAGAAGAAAAGCAAAAGAAGCGGCAGGTGTATCGAATCACTGAATCGAACATCTGCTGCTACATTTCATGTGGACTCCAGATCTGTTAGTACTTTAAAGGGCTCTTTGCGAATGAGCAGCAATATGTTAAAGGCAAAAAAAGAAACATTATGAACTGGAGGCAGCTCCATGGTAAGTCAGTGTCAATGCATACTGTATGTACAGGCAAATTATTCCAACAAATTACAGATATGCCAACATTAACAACCTGTAAGAGACCATACAGTATAAAAATTACAAGCTTCTTAACTTCACTTGGCTCTTCACTTTTTGAAATTTTGATAACTTGTACACATAATTATATAGTCTGCAGAGCTAAAATTGAGGCTTTGCTTATGTTGATGCAATTTAGGAAAGAATAATTGGTTCTTGAGGGGAGTTTTGCCTCATGCTGACAGTAAAAATAGAATAAAGTAGCGTAATAACATGTTAATTAACTGTAGCTTATTTCTAATCCCACAACAACTCTGGATAATTGAAAAACAGAGCCAAGACAACTGACTTTTCCATCTTTTCCATGGCTTAGAAAAGTGCGTAAACAGCTTTTAAACCTTTTGATGTAACTGGTAGGAGTAATGAGGAATTCTGAACATTTCAGATTGGTTCCACTTTTATAATTAGATAGTAACTTGAGTGTGAAGCTGCATAATTTTAAAACATGAAAACTGACGGAGTGTCCCAGCTGCAGGGGTTAACAGTCAAGATGAAACCATTAGAGCTGAGGCTCCTATGTAAGCCCCCTACTTCCGAAGTCATAAAGATAAAAATGATATGGGGAATATGTGTTCTAAGGATACAGCACAACTCATTTTTGCAGCAGAAGTCAGAGGTACCAAAGAGATTCTCGTGAGACAGCACACATTCATCCACACACAGAGAAAAAAAAAATCTTTATCCTCCTCATCATATTCAGTATACTGCAGTCTCATTGTCTTTCAGGCTGGTCACTTCATAATGAGCTTTGACAGATGCTTTCAAAGGAGAAGTCAACTCAAGTACCTCAACGTTCTCAAAGTGATGGACACTTATCAGGACCTACTACATTACGTTAGAGTTGTGACTCTCTGAGAGATTAAAGAGGCTTGCAAATGCAGATGTCCATTTACCCTCAATGCTAGTGGAGGACAGGGGCCCAGGAAGCCTCGGAAGGAGACTAATGAGGCCCTCTGTGAGGATGAAAAGGTCTCACTTTGTTCTTGTTTTGTTTTGCTATGGCAGACAATGAGGATTTATACGTGCAAACACCATCATTCTTCTGCTCGCAACAGCTGCTCTATTGTTAAACACAGATTCATCTTTTTTTTTTTTTTTACTATTCACACAGCTAAACTCTCACTTCTTCTGAGTCTTACATTTGGACTTGGGAGGTCTCCAGCAGTTGGGTGATCCAAGGGAGCTGTCAGCAGGTTGTCCCCCAGGATAGAGATAAGATAATGGGCCATGACCTCCTGCTGCTCCCGGGAGCAATGGTTTTCCAAAGACAGAATCACTGGGTAAGCGGACACCTGTCAATAAATAACCACACCAGAAAGAAAAATAAAAATTTCCAACAACTTCCTGGATAGACGTGGATGAACTGACTGTTTTCTCTGTATGGTCTAGTGATGTGTATGGTCACACACATCACAGAGAATGGCCTGAAATGCTAAATCAAAGGCAGTTTGCAGGCAAGAGAGATTATTAATGAGAGCAAATGCAGCTCAGCAGGGACTCCTGGCGCCTACAGAGGCAAGAGTGAGTGAGCTGGCTGGTACGCCACTCAGAAACAGTAATCATGTAACAAACTACATGCTGTTACCTCAAAGGCGTGCTGCCCCACAGTGGTGATAACATCCTTAAAAAGTATCTTGCTGGTGAGGGTGTGCCCGTGGTAAACTATGGGATCCATGTCTGGCCCATCCCAGCAGTCAATCTCCAGACAGCGACAGCCTTTCCTCAGAGCGCTGTCCCAGACAGAAGCACACACATACATACAGAGATACATGCAGACTGAGCTGCAGCAAAGCCATGCTAAACAAAAGCACTATGTGAGAAATTATAAGTAAAGTTTGAGGCACAAACTTAGCTATTTCTCTGCAATGGTGCTGCTACATTTCCATTCCTGTGCTTTTCTTTATGTGAAAATAATAACAGGGTTAGGTATTATATTTATATGTCTGTACAGACTGTGTCTTGGTCTTATACAAGATTGCTTTCTGATAGTGGAGGACAAAAATTAGATTACTTTCACAAAGAGGTTGGGGCAAATAATCACTTTGCTAATAATATATTTTCCTTGCGACATTGACACACAGTTATAGTCTCCCTTTTCTCCCAACATTTTAACTCACTGTTTCTCTAGAAGTTATTTGTGTTTTAAATGCAGCCTGACGCATGTAAAATACTTGCAGTCTATGTCCGTCTTTGCATATTTCTTTTTATCTTAGTGTTCAATTATGTTTTTCTTTGTAGTTACAAAATGTTGCAACAATTGCCCCATTCTATACAGTGCATTATATAATTGTTATGTGAGGGCTCTGTTACTGTACACAGTGTTTATAGTATCACACTGTGAGACTTTTGCTTTTTTTGGCAGAGTTACAGCAGACAGTAAAGTAGTCTTTCTAGGTGTGATGTCCTCATGCCCTCACAAATACCTATGCTCACCTTTCGTATCAGGTAACCTGCACTGTAGTGCTGTGAGTTAGTTACAACATGCCCAACTAAAACTTTAAATGGATACACAAACAAAACTGTATAAATAGTTTTATTTGCCTGGATGAAATCTGCTATATATAAAGTCAAACAAAAGGATTGACACTCTAAAACAAATTCAGGCTTTATGAATCCTATTGCTAAATATGTCAGAGACAAGACAAAAATGAAGAGAGACTGGAAGAAAATAACTGAAATAAATGAGTTTCTACTGAGCCAGTCAGACCTGCCACAAATGCAGCATGGACACACCTTATATACACTACACAGTCAGTGACATAGATTACTAGCTGACTACAACTACTGACATTTAGTACATTAGTGGTTTTGGGTGAAAAGACACTCTCTTTTTTAACAAATCTTTACAGATGCTTTCAGAAGTATTTTTGAACTTTTGAGAGAACCAGGCAAGCTTGTTTCTTCAGCTTCTATTGGTTGCAAAGAAGGCTACTCATCTTTTTGCTTTGATGCACAGAAATAAAACTACTATCAGTTTTTCCTGAAAAAGGAGCAAGCATGTATATTTATCATCATTTTTTACAATTTAATTACAACCTCTAAGCCACCTCAATACAATTAGCTCTTATCACAGTTTTTGAAGTGAGAACTAATGTGATACATTTTCAAGAGCCACAGTTAAGTAATCTTCATTTTAACAAGTGCCAGGATGCACATTATTAAGCATTTTGATGCATTTCTTGTAACTAGTATACATTTGCTTCAACAAATACATCTACTCATGTTGTTTTCTTCTCTCTTCCACCTGTGAGCTATTTCTATAAAGCAGCTTACTGTTCCTGCCAGTTTGCTTTCCTCTCAAGATCATTGCATCATTATCTAAGTAAACCAGAGCTCTCAGGCCACAGGGTTGAAGGGTTCACTCTACCAGCCAGTCAGGGAACTCAGCACTTTCACTGGAACCATAAATACTGCACTTCTGCTTCCATCAGCCTCTTTTGTAATCACCTCCATTGTCCCATAAAGGCACCACAGCAATTTCACTGTCTGCCTCAGCACAGGAGTGGGTCAATGAAACGAGAGGGAAAAAGAGTATCCAAATGACAAACATGTAAGTCTGGAGAGGGAGGATAATGTTGTGCTGAAGAGCATTTAGAGCTTAATTTCAGCCATTTTTTGTGTTTTTTGTGTTGTGCTATCATTTTTGTTTTATTGTTTTTGTCATATGATTTTATAGATGATATTTGCTAATTTGCACGCAGACTTTGTGCAGTATCGGAATCATTTTACATATAAATAGGTCTATACATTAATGTGCAAAGGTTTAAGGATCTATAGATGTTTATTAGAGCCTGATATATTGGTATTGGCATTCATAGAAGCGATAAATGAAAAATAAAAAAAGTAAAGAAGAGATGGGAGAAACACCCTTCAACCATGTTATGAGTTTTGATGCTGCATAATTTGTCCATCAGAGGGCACTCTGCAAATTCCCTGTTGGCAACACATATCTGAAAGGACACAAACACAACAACCAGCTGATCCGAGCATAGGCGGGCAGAGCGTAGACGAAATGTGACAATAAAATTAGATTATTTTTAAACTTGATTTTCATAATATCCATCTCAGTTGGCTCAAAAATAATTACACATAAAAATGCTGGGAAATCTGTTTATGTTTTGTGTGTCTGAAAGAAAAAAGAAATCGACGGTTATATATGACTTTTAAATCACCAATTATCCTATATCGGTCAGGTGCTAATGTTTATATTCTCATCCATCACACAATCCAATCAAGGAACGCTTTGACTATCTCCAAAGTATTTCAGCAGCATAGCCCCACACATACACCCAAGGGGCAATCTCCGAGGATGAAAAATAAAGCCACGCATTAGTGTCAAAAACTGCAACTTGCCACGTGGGGCTGGCTTCAAAAGCAAGTCATTCTCCATAAACTCCATAAACTTAAAATGTCCTATGATCCCTGGGATGATTTTTTTAAACAATTCATTATCTGATAAATAATAGGGTCTGCTATGTACAACCTCTCAAAGAAGTTTGTGTTTCAGTTTTGGTGAGTGAAATTCTAGTATTTTAGTAGTCTGTCACTGGCCACCAAGACGTGTGCCTAGCAGACATGTGTCTGTGCATTCAGTTTATGCATGCAGTTTGCTGACCAAGCTCAGCTGATAACTTAGCACTCTATCCCTCTCATCTAATTTGGTCACTTCTGGCTCCAAAAAAAGAAACAACACAGTGAAGGCCAAAATGATGAGTCAGAATTCAGAAACCAATGCATAAAGTCATGTTGGCTATATCTTTTTTTTATATACAGGGAGTGAATACAGCAGGAATCATAAAAAAAAAAAAAAAAACTTTCGGAGGCAAAAAGAACAAAGAGTCCAGGAGCCGTTGATATATCCCCTACAGAGCCCTGATCTCCACATCATAGAGTCAGTCTTGGATTATATGAAGAGACAGAAGGCACTAACACTTAAAAGCAAAGGTTGGATACACCAACCTGGATACACCAACAAATCAAATATTGATTTGATTTTGGTTTTTGTCCATTTGCCATGCTTTGTATAACATTCACTCTATTTATTCACTAAAAGCTATTTATGACGTCATTTTTTCAAAGCATTCTTACTTTACCTTCAGTGCCTCAAAACATCCTCACAGTACTCCCTCTGGCAGTGAGGGTGGCTTTTTAAAATGTTCCTCAGTGAAGAAGAACACTGCATGTAAACATTGCTCCCCTACCTAGCATAGGCATCCAGGCTACTTTCTCCTACTAGCTGATCTCCGGTCAGGTAGGTGTTGTGTGATGTGGAGATGAAGTAACTGGTGAGAGGCTGGTCCATGTCTTGGTACACTGATGTGTGGGCCTGGTTGAACACACAGCACTCTTTGGATTCCATGTACCTGAGGAACCCTTCAAAGGTCATGGACCTGTTTTCTCTGGCTGGAAGAGGAGGAAAGAGAAGACTAAAATCCCTTCATAACAGGAGAAGAACAGCTCTAGCAGAAATATTGTTCCCATTGTTATAACAAACAACATCAACAATCAAGCCAATTATTATTAATCTCTGGTTCTCTTCCACAACGTGTCTTTTGTCCTGTCTTCCTCCCCTCACCCCCAACCGGTCGTGGTAGATAGCTGCCCCTCCCTGAGCCTGGTTCTGACGGAGGTTTCTTCCTGTTAAAAAGGAGTTTTTCCTTCCCACTGTCGCCAAGTGCTTGCTCATAGGGGGTCGTCTGATTGTTGGGGTTTTCTCTGTATTATTGTAGGGTCTTTACCTTACAATATAAAGCACCTTGAGGCAACTGTTGTTGTGATTTGGCGCTATATAAATACAGGTGAATTTAACTGAACTGAATTTAGTAGGTATAATTTGCATTTATACATTATGTTTGTTTAGTAGTACAGCCAAAGTCCTTCTTAAGATGGCTATGTTAGAGTTAAGGCTGATGTATTATAGATATTTGGTTATAAATTCCTGTGATTGTCATGCTTGATTAAACAATTAGAGGATCACTAAAGTTATTATAAGTCATCCATCTGAAGCCACGAGTAGCTGTGTGAAATTTTATGACAGTCCATCAAGTAGCTGGTTAGAAATCTGAAATTAGATTACAGTGGAGGACTGACCAGCAGAGCAATCTCAGGAGCCTTGCTGTAGCCTCTGTGAAGTTTCTGCTGGTAATGAATTGTGATATCACAAGTATACTGTAATGATCTTTAGTCTGAGATGGGAATAAAACTCATTCAGCTGAACAGAATGTCAGAAATCTGACATTTAAAAAAAAGACTGCATTTCATTTGGATAAACTAGTTGCAGGATCCTAGTATTGTGTAAGCTGATTCAGCGCCATGTCTAACTTCATTAATAAAATATGTTTCACCATCACCAGTGCTCTTCCTGCCCTGACAAACTATCTGCTATGAAGAAGGTTGATTTTACAGACTACACTTCTGCTGGTTCATACCTGCTGCACCTGCTTTTACATTCAGCAGTTTAGATCCATTCACTTTTTGATTGATTTTGAATAAATTCAGCAACTATGGTGTGATTTAATATGTATATTAAAAAAAACAACTCTGTACTCTCTTTTGTTATAGCCCTGCTCCTCTTTGAGAAACTGAGTTTACTGAAAGAAACACGATACAGTTATCGTGCAAGTGCAGAAAAAGAAAAATATAAGCACTTTTGTTTATAAAATCAGTGGCAAAAAGTGTGGTCTTCTGTTAGGGCTGTTCAATTATGGCACAAATCTGTATGACAATTATTTGAGATCTAATAATAATAATAAATAGTAATATAACTAATAATAACTAAATTTAAAAACTGAGCTGAACTAAACTTTACTAAATTAAAAGTAAAGGAAAGGGATGAGCTGAGAGATCTTATTTTAATAATTAGTGGAAGACAAAATTGTAAATGAAATTAAAATTAGATTAATTTGGACAGCATTATCTTCTTTGTATTAATGGCACAAAGTAGTTGTGAGTCTTCTATCTTCTGTTTGTGTTGGTGTGAATTAGCCCACAGTACACTGGACAACATCCATTAGCTGGCTCCATTAGCCTGAGGCTGATGTGCCTTACTCTTCCATTTTTTTCTTTCTTTCTTTCATTTTGCCAGCCAGGCATCACTGGAGCTCAGGCCTTAACTTCTGTTGCAACTAAATTAGAATCATTACGTGACATTGTATACAAGTCTCCCTTTACTTACCTGTCTCATCAATCTCAAATCTGTCGATCAAACTCTCTGCTGTCTCTTCACTTGCTGTGAGTTCCTTCTGTTCCTTGTGGAGGAACCTTAGCAGTGCACTGACAGGCAAAGTTTCCTGTCCTGCGGCATAGACTCGGTAGAGTTGCTGGATTTCAGCTCTCCTGGAGGAGGGGGGCTTGCTTTTCCTCATCTATCCCTGTGCACAATTATACAGCCTCATAGTCTCTTACTGTTTATGCAGGAAAGTTGTGTTGTCCTATATATGTATTTTGCATGTGTGAAACTTGGGAATGCTTGTGATTTTCTGCAACACTTAATGTCCATCATGATAGTATTAAAGGGAAAAAGTGTTAAATTTTGGCCTATTTAAGACTTAACAGCTTAGAATATTCTTTATGTTGTCATCTTTTAGATATTTTAAACCTTACTGTTTCAGAGACACAACGCATCACTTGCTCTCTAAAAATATACAGGAAAGAGTGAGTAGAAATGTCAACCCTGAGATGCATCTCAGCATTTACCTCAGCTCCCTGTTAAAATACTACTTTTTTCAAACTCAGCATGAGAGAGAATAAAAGAGAAGCCAGGGTGTTTGCTCTAGACAAAGTTCTCCCATCCTCTCATCCTCCATGCCTCCCTCCCCCCATCTCCTGTCTGTATCTCTTCCATCAAATACTAAGGGTACATCTCTGTGTAAGTTTCTCATTTTGGTCCCTCTCCTCTGCCTGTCATTCCCCTCAGTCACTGAGACAAAAGTGTCTGTGACTTTCTGTGACTTTGTGTGTCTCTTTCCCTCCACAGCTTTCATCTCTCTGTTCTGCAGCCCTTCACATTTCAGACATATGCCTCAGCCCTGCAGTGGGCTGGTCTCCCACTGCATCTGTCACCACACTGAGAGCAGCACAGTGAAACCAGTACTGCAACCAACGTCGTTAACGTTTTATGCTGTTACATTAACTTCAATAACAGATCCCTTTGATTAATAAATGTCCAGGAAAACTTGCCAATCTTACATAAGATGTGCATAAAAAATATATTTTCTCGCACAGACTTTCTACAGTGTCTAGAAAGAGCTGGGGGAGAATTAGCTAGCTTAGTTGCTGTATTGATTTGAGGCTGAAATGTTTCAGACAGAGCTGTTTCCTGAAAACTCCAAGTCATAAATAAAAGCCTACCTCAGATATGGATGCTCTTTGAGTCTCTGTAGTATAGGTATTTAGAAAAATAGCGGGGTAAAATAATAATAATAAGTAACAGTCTCAGTTTTTCAGCGGGTTTCTGGAGCAGTACACAAAGTTGTTGCCATAGTGACAAGACATTCTCGTTATGAGGTCAAGTGTGAAAAAACATAAATACACACAGCTTACAGCAGGAAGATTATTCACTCTGTGTCTTTCTACCTGCCATAGTGCCAGGCATCAAGGGCATACTTGCTGGTACCATAGACAATATAAATAAAAGAGGATAGTGTAACTATAATCTCCAGTGGATAAAGCTTTTTAAAGCAGTCTTTGTGGGCAGTCAACAAATAATCTGACTGGTGATTCTTCACAAGCAGTGTATATGTCCTGTTGAACATTAAAATTAATGTTAATTTAAAAATTTTCTAGGCTGGACTATTGTAATTCATTATTATCAGGTCGCAGCCTGGTTCTGGGCAGGCTTCTTCCTTTAAAAAGGGAGTTTTTCCTTCCCACTGTCACGAAGTGCTTGCTCATAGTGGTCGTGTGATTGTTGGGGTTTTTATTTTACAATATAAAGCACCGTGAGCGACTTTTGCTGTGAATTGTCGCTAAATAATTAAAATTGAATTGAATTGAAAATAAGTGGCTGGAGGCTCCAGAGTGGCCAGACTTGCTTCTAGAATAGGATGACAATGTCTCCTCATGTGGGAGACATGGTGGGACTGTTATCCCACCTTTTTACCCATATTTGGGACTGGGACTGACTCTAGTCAGATTAAAACATTTAAGTCTTACAAGAAACCAAAAGAAAGGTGGTGATCTATGGATGCATCCGCTTGCTGAGAGGCCAGCAGTCCCTCAGTGGTCTCCAGGGTTTGTGTGTATTTATTTTAGACTACCTCTCCACTTGGACACCACAAACATACTCTTTGCCCCACATTTAGTTTGTTAGGATCTGGTCATCCTATTATCCCTTTAATAGAATGACTTTGATAATAAATTATGTAAAAGAAGAACTTTTCTGTCTTCATGTTCCTGCCTGGATTCAGTTTAACAAAGACATTTTACAATTTTAGGCTGCTCAAAAATTTGCTAATGCAGATTAGACAGTTTCACAATTTATTTTGATCTACTCAGACTAATTTAGAACTAAGCAGCGCTCTCCTGGCCTAAAAGATGCAGCCAACTAAGTGCAACTAAGTGCCAAAAACTGCAATTCCTCAAATGGTCACTTGAGGCTTGTTCCAAAAGCAGATCAATCCTTCAATCCCCATAGACTCCTCTGTTAAAGTGCCAAACTTTAGACTAGAAATAAAAATGTTTACAGCCTATTACAAAGTTTTTTGATTTTTTTTGTCTCTGTAGCTTTTAACTGTTTTTTTTTTTTTAGAATTCACCTATGCAAATGTATGTAAAAGTTATGTATTATTAAAGGCGTGGCCGCTTTGAGTGACAGTAAACTAATGACAACATGTTTTTAGAGTTATTAACAGTTATTGGTGTCACGCAGTGATTGAATGGATAATCAAACCTTTATCTCGTCTGCTGTTTGATTATGAAATTGATAGTACTTTCATTAGCCCTAGCTATACTTCATGTTTACTGCCAATTCACAAATGTTAACAATGTATAAACATTTTAATCTGAGCTGGTGAAAGTATTTTTCTCAAAGTACCACTTTGCCTGAGTAATGCCTTGTAGCATCGTTGCTCACTCTCCCAATCATTAAGTCTGATTGCTCCCAAATTTTGAATAAAACAGGAAATGAATGATGCAACCAAATAAAGTGATGTTTCCTCTGTAAAACTGTGCTGCCAGAATGTTATATTTGTGCAATTGTGTGGCCTTGAAATAAATGTGTTCTTCACACTTCACCTTTGATCTGGCCCAAATGGCTTCTTGCTAACAATTTCCTCCAACAGGATGATAATTTGGAGCACTGATATCTCCAGCGTCTACAGTGCTACAGGGTGCACTGAGCTGCTGTATGAATACATCATGCAAATATATGCCAATGGAATAAGACACTGATTTCAGCAGTATTCATTTCGTGGAACAAAGTCCACATTCTCAAAAATGCCACAGTGGATGAAAGTCTGAATACATCATGAAACTGATCTATGCATGATCTCAATGAAGTGAACATATCCAGTGATTCTGTGTTGGTTTGACAAGACCTTCCTTCCTGGTTGTCTGTGTAAATCTGACTCCTATTGGCTGGTGTGAATCACTGGTGCACAACAACAGTCACTGCCTAGTCATAGCCCGGCAAAGTAATTTTTGTCTACACCAGGCTTTAATGGTTTGGCCTTGGGCTTGTCAGAACCATTGGGCATACAAGTTTGATGTGATAATTCCCAGGCAGTGAACTTGAAGCCCTGTGTATGGCCCCTGTCTCTGCATCACTGCACCTCCATCTCCACAGTCTGTTAGCTAGGCTCACTTGGGAGCACACTGTGTTTGTGTACGTAGCTGTCAGGTTTTGTGTCTCTGCTTGTGTGCATCTGTGCATTCTGGGGAGTTGATGATGGTGAATACAAGATTAGCAGTCCTTATGTGTGCTTCTGTATGTGTGTGTGTGTGGGTGTGCTGCGCTAAGATCATGGTTTGATATCAACCCAGGGCTTAAGTGCAAGGTAGAGTTACAGCCACACCTGTGGGAGATGTTTAAGATGAGAACAGCTAAAACCGCTGAACCTTTTTTGAAATGTGCAGATGAATAAGGGGTGGTGGGGTGTGGCAAACCATTTTTCCATTTGACAGTGTATTCCTACCTGGATTTAAATGGGCTGATTTGGTATTCACTGGCCGATTGGAACTTTGAATCAGACAGCAGAATGCAAGTGGTAATGCCTGGTGTCAGGGGATAACAGTGGTTCAGAGCTGTAAAACAACCAAAGCTCTAGAACACATTAAGTATCTATGTGCAATTATAGTTTATATGTTTTTAACATATCATCTAGCAAAGACCATAAGTAAAATAGTACACACTTCATTAAAGAATCATCTCTGCTTTAATTTAAATAGGTTTATGACAATACTTAATTAACAGCATGGGAGACATAGCCCTCAAACTGCCACTTAGACTGAGGTTGAGTTGTCTTGAAATATGAGAGTATAAAGGTAACTGTGCAACTGAAGAAGGAAATAATGCGACTAAAAACTGCCAAAATCTAGATATAAAGTAACAGAGGCAGTTGGTTTGCCAAAAATAACAGATGAGCACATAAAAAAAAAACCCACAGGTGCACAGGCAAACTAAACATGGCAACCCAGTAGACTGAGGAGCACGTCTTGTGATGACCAGAAAATGATTTCTATTGCAAAAAAAAGTCCCTGCTTAAAACACAGCAAGCACAAAGTGGAAAAAATAACAATTAACTGACAACCAAAAGCATATATCTTAAATTTTAAATATCTAGAAAAAGATTTTGATGGTTGTGGAATCTTCTGTTAGCAGAAAATGAATCAAAATTCATAGCTGCTTAGTATTCCTGCAATTTCATTCCAGTGATATTGTTATAGCCCTGAGCAAATGGCCATCTGTTGGAGAAAAAACTTCATCCAGCAGCACGCATGTTGTTGAGGCATCAGAGTTTTCATTCTCTGACAGTGCTGCTGTGTTGAGCAAGGCAGGCAGTTGGTTATTAGGAGAAATTCCAGCCCAGGGAAATCAGTGAGTTAAAGCTGAAGCCAGCAAAGATGTTCATTTGTTATTCAGCTCAGGATCAAGACAATGATACAGATCTGGATCCCTCCTAAGGAATGTGTAATACTGATACATGCAAACAGTATGCAAGTCTGCATGCAGTGACAGGTCTGCCAAATCCAGCTCATGCCACTACAGACAAATAATAGTTACTGAGAGCCAGTCTGACAGAACAGGAATTATGAGTTCTATAGACACAGACACAGAGGTATTTTCAACACAGACACAGAGGTAGGGTATTATCAAAGCCTGTAGAATGTCTCTGGCGTTTTACTGCAGAGTTCAGATGATGCCACAAGTTTCTCTTTTTGCCTGTTCTTAACACATTAAAAGCTGTCAAGAATGAACTGCTTATTTAAATGGCTTTGTATTATTCATTACTTTGTCAAAAGAATTAAGCCACTTAAACCGAACTAAATATAATTAGTACAGTATGTATGTCCTATGCAGAAGAGTATAGCTACAATATAATTAGAAAGCAGCTCTATGAAGTGTTAATTTAATTACCCTGTTACAAATTATAGCACAATTGTCAAACTTTTGCTGACTGCTATTTTAATTATAGCTGGTTTCAGCCAACATGCAGTGATCCCCAGCAAATTACATATCCCCTTTCTGTCTCAGTGTGCTTTCCCCATCCATTTTCTGGGCCCATAATAGCCATGGGAGATTAATTGGTGTCTTTTAGCCTCACTGACTGCCAAGAGTGATGTGGGGAAAAGGCATTCACATGACTGGGAAAACTGGACCATTTAGCGTTCTATCATGGTTCATATACGTTCTCCATCCTCCCAGCTAATTACAGTACTCTTATTAACCTAAATGGAGTTGGGCATCAAAATATGACCTCCATCCTCTATTAGACAGCTCTGACTCTACTGCATGGAAGAACTGATAATGTTTGAGGTGAGTCAATTAAGTATTTGAACATCTGTCTTCGTGTGTTTGCACGCATGTATGTGTGTGGCCCACTGCCCTGTGGATTCAGCCCATTTCTGGCACAGAAAAAACAAGCTATGTTCTGTTAAGCT
>VUQS01069397.1:0-10073 GCA_015108495.1 Heterochromis multidens
CTTAGTGAATACCTCAGGCAGCAGAAACCCGAGAAAGAAGAGGAGCAAGAACAGGAACCATCATGGAAGGACAGTCCCGTGCACAGCATGTACCACTGGCAGATAGAAGAAGTGGCTGATACTGAGAAATCCTACCAATGGCTGGACAAAGCTGGACTGAAAGACAGCACAGAGGCACTAATCATGACAGCACAGGAAATAGCTCTAAATACAAGATCGATAGAGGCTGGAGTCTACCACACTAGGCAAGACCCCAGGTGCAGGCTGTGCAAAGATGCCCCTGAGACAATCCAGCACATAACAGCAGGATGCAAGATGCTAGCAGGTAGGGCATACATGGAAAACCATAACCAAGTGGCTGGCATAGTATACAGGAACATCTGTGCCGATTATGGCCTGGAAGTCCCAAGGTCAAAGTGGGATACGCCCCCAAAGGTGGTTGGGAATGACCAAGCTAAGATCCTGTGGCTCTTCCAGATACAGATAGAAAAACTGGTGATGAGAAACGTCTAATCTCTTAAAGTCTTCTTCACTACTCCTAACAGTTTTTAACCTTTGGAGACCTTTGGAGACCTTTTAAGGGCAAAGACAAAATAATAATCCCAACTTTCAGGAGAAATTCTTTTAGAAAAATGTAATAATTATAAGATTTATCAGGTAAGAATCAAGGAAAAGAGTCACAATACTGAAAGGAACATGAAACACCAGGAAACAAAAGGAGGAAATCAGATTAGAAAAAGGAAAACACAATGAATAGAAAGTGAAACTTTGACTGCAAAGAAGACATAATAATAATCTGACACATGGGAAGTGAACAGCAGGTGCTTAAATACTGGCGCGATTAGTTAAATGACCATAGTTGATACAGTAAATTAACAAGAACAAAGACTAGAGGTAGTACTACCATATGCATGAAAAACAAAGATAAAAAAAATAGGAAGTAATTTAAAGAATCAAGAATCAGACACAATGACAATACAAGAAGTAACAGCAAAGTAACAAACAAATAAATAAATTCTTGATAAATGATAAATGTAAAACTACACCAACAAAGTCAACTGCAAAAGTTCACACTGATGAGATGTTTTACAAGTGAAAATTATATTTTTTATAATTTTTTTATACATTTTTAAATATTTTTATTTTTTCAGTATATATGACAAATTGTCCATATCTAAAGAATCTCAACAGTATTAAATGATATCTATCACTTGGTCTGGATTACAGTTTAGATTGAATTATCTTCAGGTTTATTGGAATCAGGTGTAGTTTTTATCTATTAGGATCAGGTCCCATGATTTTTCCTTCCCTTAGGATTCGGATTTAAATAAGCTGTTTTTGGAAAAAGACCTTATCATTTCAAGGTCTTCGTGTCTAATCAACAATGATTGGAGCTTTTTTCATTAGATTTTCTCATCAACATCACTTCACAGTGGAATTATTCTACTCGTACATAATCAGAAACAGAAGAGATGTAATCTATTATAAAATATCCTAAATGAGTTTATAAGTCATATGATGCCTGCAATTTATTTGTTCCTTCCAATAAAAATGTCTTATAATGTTTTAATAGCGTAACAATGGAGGAACCTGAAGAGGAGGAGCTGAAGGACCCATCAGTCCAGGCACCTTCATCAGCAGGTAGGACTTCATTAGATCGTCTGTTGAGATGTCAAGAAGTCAGAAACACATGCAATCCAGGTTGACCAATTGTAGCTCTTGTCATTTTCATGGAGAACCTGCTGGAAGGACAACCATCCCAGCAGCTCTCTGTCAATTAGTCCTTTAATGGTATATGTCATGTGGTTTTTACTGAAACTGCATGGGTTGCTGGGTGTAGATTTAATAAAAAAAATTGAAATAAATTCACTACACAGCTTGTCCATCCTGGTCACTCCCAATGAAAATCTTAGCATCTTCAGTCAGTGCCACCATCTCCAAACCATACATCATAGCAGGTCTCACAACCATCTTGTAAACCTTCCCTTTTACTCTTGCTGCTATTCTTCTGTCACAAATCCCCTCCGAGACTCTCTTGTGCACTGTCTGTTGCTTTGAATGTTTGACCCCAGGTATTTAAACTCATCTACCTTCACTACCTCTACTCCTTGTAGCTTCACTATTACCTCTGTCTCCCTCTCATTCACACAAATGTATTCTGTCTTGCTTCTATTGACTTTCACTCCTCTTCTCTCCAGAGCATACATCCACCTCTCCAGGCTCTCTTCCACCTGCTCCCTACTCTCACTAAAGATCACAATGCTGTCTGCAAACATCATAGTCCATGGAGACTCCTTCCTGACCTCATCTGTCAACCTGTCCATCACCACTGCAAAC
Source organism: Heterochromis multidens (assembly GCA_015108495.1). Lineage (NCBI taxonomy): Eukaryota > Metazoa > Chordata > Actinopteri > Cichliformes > Cichlidae > Heterochromis > Heterochromis multidens. The sequence continues at coordinate 2,338 of VUQS01069397.1, forward strand.
AAAAAGGGGCTCAGAGCAGATCCCTGATGTAATATCACCCCAACCTTGAACCCATGTGTCACTCCTACTGCACACCTCACCACTGTCTCGCTGTCCTCATACTGTACATGTCCTGCAACAGTCTCACATACTTTTCTGCCACTCCTGACTTCCTCATCCAGTATCACAGTCCTCTCTTGGCACCCTATCATATACTTTATCTAGATCCACAAAGACACAGTGCAACTCCTTCTGACCTTCTCTATCCTTCTCCATCAACACTCTCAAAGCAAACATTGCATCTGTAGAGCTCTTTCTCAGCATGCACATCACCCTTGCACTTCTTCTCCATTCCTCAGGTATCCTGTGACTCTCCAAGATTGTGTTAAACAATCTGGTTAAAAAGTCTACTGCCCCATCTCCTAGTCGTCTCCATACCTCCACAACTATGTCATCTAGAACAACTGACCTTCCATTCTTCATCCTCTTCATAGCTGCTTTCACTTCCTCCTTTCTAATCCTCAGCACTTCCAAATTCACGAACCTACCTCCATCCATCCTCCTCTTCTCTCGCTTTCTCTCTCTCTCGCTCTCATTTTCTTCATTCATGAGCTCCTCCTTCCATTATCTCAACACACTCTCTTCACTTGTTCTCTATCCTTAATCACCCTATCCTGCTGCACATCCTTTCCAGCTCAATCTCTCTGCCCAGCCAAATCAACAGCAGGTTGAACTTTTTACAGTAAACCAGGTCATTTCTCAGAGATGCTAATCTGAAAGTGCTTGAGGATGGTGGTGGTTTTATTAAACCAGACATGGCAGGAGTTCCCCTCTCCATGAATAAAGTTTTCATTATTAATGTGCTAAATGAGTTATTAAAAGTTTCTTACATCAAACATCTTGGTCGAGGTGGTTACTAAGAGAAAACCCTGTCATGATGCCAAAGGGTTTGGACCCAATGGGCAGACTCAGACTTGGGGTTAAATTTCAACTGGGGAGTTCTGGTATTGTCTGCAGGAGAGGAGAGAGGTGGTCAGAGTTTGCCAGCTTACTCGAGTGATTGTTTGCACTGATTTGAAAGAGGTTCTACAGTTGTACTTGTTGAAGCTAGAGTTAGCGACTTGGTAGCAGGCGGGCAGGCCAGGCTCAGTGAATTGGAGACCCGGCTCCGCACCTTGGAAAATCCCGTAGCTAGCCAGGCCCCTGTAGTCGGTGCGGGCCAAGGTAGCTTAGCCACCGTTAGCTCTCCCCCAGGACTTCCCGAGCAGCAGGGAAAACAGGCCGGCTGGGTGATGGTGAGGAGGAAGCGTAGTCCTAAACAGAAGCCCCCAGTACTTTGTGCCCCCAGAAGATCAAGTGCCCTTGATCTTCAGGGCACAAACTGATAGTCTCACATTCTCCTTCTGGATTTTCTGGTAGAGAGCAGAATTCATGGTTCCATCAAGTCAGTGCAGCAAATCGTCCAGGTTCTGAAGCCACAAAGCAACCCCAGACCATCACACTACTACCACCATATTTGATTGTTGGTTTGATGTTCTTTTTATGAAACGCTGTGTTAGTTTTACACCAGATGTAACAGGACGCAAACCTTCCAAAAATTTAAACTTTTGTCTCGTTACTCTACGGAATATTTTCCCAGAAGTTTTGGGGATGTTTATGTCTGTTTCTTCTTCCTGTAGAGAAGGAGCTTGCTAGCATGCGGACGGAGTTTGTATCCAGGGTGTCGATGGAAATCCTTAAACAGCTCCTTGAGGCCCTTGTAAGTGATGCTGTCTTGAATGAGCTGGAGAAAGAATCGATACTGGAGGAGAACCCAGCCCGAGCAGATAAGGCACGCCACTTCATTGACACAGTTAAGAGGAAAGGAGACAAAGCCTGCAGAATTATGATCAGACATCTTCAGACTGTAGATCCTGCTCTCCTCTCTATGCTATGTTTATCCTCTAATCCATCTGCTCAGCAAGGTAAGGCCACTTTTCCTTGTGAGGATGGTTTGTTTGCTTGAGCTATTTTATTTAGTTATAAATACAATATTTCCCTTTTTAAATATTCATTTTGAAATCCTTGACTTTGTGCTAAAATTACAAAAAAATTCACTTCTGTCTTCTAAAATTCTTACATACCAGTTTCTTTCCCCATTTTTTGTACTTTTATAAACATTCTTGGTAGCACTTTCTATTACAACTTGGTAATAATATGGATATTCGGTCTCTCTCCATTTAAATTGAACTACCATAAAAATTAGAGACTGTTAATTTCTTTGCAAGTGAGCAAACTTACAAATTCATCAGGGGACCAAATAATTATTTCCTCCTCTGTACATAACTCTCATGTACCTTCAAGTATCCTCATCTGGATAAAGAGCTGATTGTTAGGGTTCTCTGCCTGATATTGTAAGGTCTCTCCCTTACAATAGAAAGGTGACTGTTATTGTGAATTATAAATAAAATTCAGCTTAACTTAACTGAACTGATTTCAGTTGAATAGAACTGAGGAGATCCTTGATGTATTCCATCTGCCACTTGACTATGTTCCCAGTTCCCCACTACAGTCCCCACTGTATATAGTATGGGGAGGAAGCTGCCATCTTCTCCTGTGTCGCCTAACAGTTTGTCAGAATCTCTTCGAGGCTGACCAGAAACATGGTCAAGCCCTGGATTTTTTTCTCAAATAAAAAAATAGCCAGTTGTGCAGGTCCTGGGTTTTAGATCTTGTGATACTGAGTTTTTTGTTCCTGTTTTGATTCATTGTTGATCTAAAGACACTGAGTTCTATTTTTGTTGATATATTTGATTTCTTGATTTTATTGTCATTTCAGCCTCCTAAGTGTTTTCCTATCTGTGCCCGCCTCTGTCTCATTTCTGTGTTAATGCCTTCTGTGCCCCCTTACCTTTGTTATCATATTTAGTGTTGTCTCCATGTCCCATTGTCATTTGTCTTTTGGCTATTTCTTGCTTTGCTTTGAAGGTTAATTTTCTCTTGTGTCTTCCTTTAGTTGTACTTCCTACTTTCCCAATTGTCTTCACCTGTGTTTTGGTTACTTTCGACTGTTCTTTGTTCCCCATCTGGTTCATCCCCAGTCAGGCTGCCATGTCATCCTCTCTCTTCATATCCCTGCTCTTTATGTTCTGTATAATAATATAATGTGCTGCCTTGTTCTCTCCTATGTGCTTTCCATTAGGGATGTAAAGGTTTAATTCTGACATTTCAATTTGGGTCAAGATAATGAAGCACAGATGTTTAAAAAACACTGCTCCGAAATGTGGTTCTAAATATCCAAATCACGTGACCATGGCTAATAGAAGTTTTGATCTGTTTCACCCCAAATTACAACAAGAACTGAAAGCTTATAATAAGTAGGAATAAATGAAAATCAAAACCTAAACTATAACCAAAACAAAGAACCAAACAGAGAACAAGGACTGAATCATAAAACTCTGACATGAAATGAAGACAAAGTAATGTTAAAAAATTTTATAATCTTCTGTTTATTCTTCTTCTTTTTATCCCCATTCAGAGTGTCTTCATAAATGTCAGTCTAAACTCAAATCTCAGCTGAAGAAGAAGTTCCAGTGTGTGTTTGAGGGGATTGCTAAAGCAGGAAACCCAACCCTTCTGAATCAGATCTACACAGAGCTCTACATCACAGAGGGAGGGACTACAGAGGTCAATAAAGAACACGAGGTCAGACATATTGAAACAGCATCCAGGAAACAAGACAGATCAGAAAAAACAATTGGGCAAGAAGACATCTTTAAGGCCTCACCTGGAAGAGAAATCAGAACAGTGTTGACAAAGGGAGTGGCTGGCATTGGGAAAACAATGTTAACACAGAAGTTCACTCTGGACTGGGCTGAAGACAAAGCCAACCAGGAATTCCAGTTCATATTTCCATTCACTTTCAGAAAGCTTAATGTGCTGAGAGAAGAAAACTTCAGCTTGGTGGAACTTGTTCATCACTTCTTTACTGAAACCAAAGAAGCAGGAATCTGCAGCTTTGAAGATTTCGAGGTTTTGTTCATCTTTGATGGTCTGGATGAGTGTCGACTTCCTCTGGACTTCCACAAAACTAAAGTCATAACTGACCCTAGAAATTCCACCTCAGTGAATGCGCTATTGATAAATCTCATCGGGGGGAAACTGCTTCCCTCTGCTCGCCTCTGGATAACCACACGACCTGCAGCAGCCAATCAGATCCCTCGTGATTGTGTTGACATGGTAAATGAGGTGAGAGGATTCACTGACTCACAGAAGGAGGAGTACTTCAGGAAGCGATTTAGAGATGAGGAGCAGGCAAGCAAGATCATCTCCCACATCAAGACATCGCGAATCCTCCACATCATGTGCCACATCCCAGTCTTCTGCTGGATCACTGCTACAGTTCTCGAGTGTATCATGAGAAACTGTGAGAGCAGAGATTTGCCTAAAAGTCTCACAGAGCTCTACCTAAGACTTGTGGTGATTAACCTAAAAATGAAGACAATCAAATATGATGGAGGATCTGAGAGAGATCAGCACTGGAGTCCAGAAAGCAGGAAGATGATTGAGACTCTTGGAAAACTGGCGTTTGAGCAGCTGCAGAAAGGCAACCTGATCTTCTATGAATCAGACCTGAAAGAGTGTGAAATCAATATAAGAGATGCTGCAGTGTACTCAGGAGTGTTCACACAGATCTTTAAAGCTGAGGAGTATAATACCTTCGAGGACACAGTTTACTGCTTCATCCATCTGAGTGTTCAGGAGTTTCTGGCTGCTCTTCATGTTCATCTGACCTTCATTAACTCTGGAATCAATCTGCTGGAAGAAGAAAAAAATCGGTTATTTAAAGTCTTTGGAAAAAAATACAAACTAAAAGTCTTCTACCAGAGAGCTGTGGACAAGGCTTTACAGAGTCCAAATGGACACCTTGACTTGTTCCTCCGGTTCCTCCTGGGTCTTTCACGGGAGACCAATCAGACTCTCCTACAAGGCCTGCTGACACAGACAGCAAGTAGCTCACAGACCAGTAAAAGAACAGTCAAATACATCAAGAAGAAGCTCAATGAGAATCTGTCTGCAGAGAAAAGCATCAACCTGTTCCACTGTCTGAATGAACTGAATGATCGTTTTCTAATGAAGAAGATCCAACAGTCCCTGAGTTCAGGAAGTCTCTCCACAGATGAACTGTCTCCTGCTCAGTGGTCAGCTCTGGTCTTCATCTTACTGTCATCAGACAAAGATCTGAACGTGTTTGACCTGAAGAAATACTTTGCTTCAGAGGAGGCTCTTCTAAGGCTGCTACCAGTGGTGAAAGCCTCTAAGAAAGCTCTGTAAGTAAATACATGTGCTCATCCCTTAATTTTTAAAATACAGTGGAGTCAGTGATTTCTTTCATAACAGAACCACAATTAGTGCTGACAACATGTTCTATCTTTGGAGCAATTTGTATCTCTAAGTATCTTAATTGTTTTATCACATTAAATTATTTCACTTTAGAAGTTGTGTTCCTTTGACTAACAAAATGTTGTTCAAAAATGTACAAACTTCTGGAATTCCATGTTGAATACTGAAATATAAACTTTTAACCCTATCTTTGCACTTTGAGGTACATGTTGGCGAACTCAATCATACTCCTTATATTCCTTGTGGTTTCCCTTGATTATTGGAAAAAAAAATCTTTCTTCATGTGGTCAGTGTAGAATATCTCCATTTTGACCCTGGTGTTATATGAACTATTCAAATGTTAATTTCCAAAAAATGTTACATGTAAATTAAGAAAAAATCATCTTAAAAGTTGCACTTTAAATTGTTTCAAAGTCTAAAATTTCATCTTACAAGTTTTGTCCTACATCTCCAGTGCATACACTTTAGTCAGCAACCAGCAGCTACTGTTAAGTTTTCTGTCATGTTCTTTTGCCTAGAAGAAGCCGAGGAGATATGCTATATGTTTTACGTCACCATTTATTAAACTTAAGCAGTTGAAAATTCAAGTTAACAGCGCTGGACCTCTGTGACAGGCAGTCTGCTCACAAAGAGGAGCTCCCAACTGGGTACAACAGTTTTTATAATACATTCAAAACAGAATATTATTGTAATTGGCTATCACTGGGGAGCAGCCATGGTTTAGACTTGGCCTCCCTTGATTGGTCTTCTTCTTCATTGTTTTGCACAGCAACCGACCTCGTCTTCTCATATGGCTCCTTCCCTGTAAGAGATAAAGAGAAAAAACACCTTTTCCCAGTCCCTGTTTCTACTTACTGTATGTTATCTATGTCTAGCACATCATGTTCTCGACATCCTTGCTTTGCACATATTTTACCTCGACCTTGTCTATTTGTGCTGTGTGAGCATGTTGTAGTTCCTTCTGCACTCCACTCAGTCTCATCTCATTTTAACCCTTCACAACGTGGGGTTAATGCTTTTTACCTATTCTTTATGAGGAGTGCCAACTTTATTAAGCACAATTTCAATGTGTATAAAAGATCACCTAAAAGCTCAATTTAATTATTTTATTTCTAACACTACACCCTCTTTTGATGTTGAGAATCATAGCTCAGCTTGTAACTTGTAACTGGCATTCTGAGCAGGGTTGTGTCTCATTCTGCATCTCTACTATGGCTGCCATAAAATTTAATCCATCTAACTAACTTTAATTAGTTTTTCCTCTAATTGAAGAAACTGGGCCACTGTCTACTTTTTTCATGTCATCTTTAGCTTGTCAGGCTAGCCCCACGGTGAGTTTGTTTAGACTGCTTCATTGTCTTCCATTTTTCCTTGCTGATCTCTTCAGAGGTCACCATCCCAAGTCCAGAAGCACAGTTTACAATAAAAGGTTTTCACAGAACCAAGTGTTTTAGGAACATTTGCCAGAAACAGTATCAGAGCAGTAGTATATCTTACTGCTTGGCTGACAAAACCAGAGGTCCTGTAGAATGACATTTTATGTGCTACATTACCTTCGATATTTTCTGACTGCAGCAGACGTTTTCCACTTCAGTCAGCATTTTAGCTCATTTTCCTCACGTAGACCTTTTAAAATTTACAACACTTTACACAGCTAATTTTTGAAAGACTAAATCAAGCATTATTTCCCACACTACACAGTTGTTGTAATTTTTGTTGCTGTGGATATTTGTGCTGTCATCTTATATAATCCAGATTTGATTCAGTTTTCAGCATGTACTGATGGATCTGAAAACTTTCCATTTCCAATCAGGAACCAGAAATTATGTTTGTTAGTGCTGCACTTTCGAAAGTTTATTGAAAGTGGTCTACCAGAAGATATTATCAGGAGATAAAACATGTTTCAGAAAGATAATAAATTGAGGAGCTGCAAAATGGTCCAGAATGAGATCAAGGATTGTTTTTCTTTAATCCGAACTTCCAGAATAAAACTTTAGAGATCCTCTTTAAATTACTGCATTGTTTCTTGATGCATGCTCAATAATCCAGGTAAAAGAATCCCAAAAAGTTGAATCTGTTCATCTGGACGTGGCGTTTTTTAGTGGGAGAAACGTTTCGTTTACCAACTGGTAACTTCTTCAGTCTCAGCTGACTGCAGACTTCCCCAGCCTTATAAACAGTACATTTGCATAATGACAGAAACCAGCACCACTGACTAACAATGGGCCATTTGGTCAGTTTCATGATCAATGGTATGCAAATTGTCATGACCATTGATCAATGGCCATGAGTACCATTCACAGAGATTGGGGAATGGCTGCAATCACAGCACTGTAAGATGGTGACAGATGTACCCTTAGGCCCCCTCCTCGGTT
>VUQS01069400.1:0-12043 GCA_015108495.1 Heterochromis multidens
CTTCCGGTTCAGGCTCCGCTTATGAACCCAGAGACCCCCACCCAGCCGAGAGCGGAGAACAAGGACTCCCTGTCGGAGGAGCTGTCCTCCCCTCCCGGCTGACCTTCAGTCCCCAGGTGCACACTGTACTGCCATTGTACTAAATCATTTTCTCATCATTTCTATGTTATAAAAAACACACTCATATCTCTGTTACAAAACAGGCTTCATTCCCCTTTGTTTAGTATATAAAAAGTTTAACTCAACATGTGTCTAGTGTATAAAAAGTTTGATTGACCTTTGGTTAGAGTATAAAAGTTTAATCAGTGTATAAAAGGTGGATTAACATTTGATTAGTGTGTGAGAATAATCAAAACCTTGTGTATCTTTAACAGTGGTTACAGTGCATTTTGACATTTCCACCTTCCCTTTCCCACAGTATGGGAGTCTGTTGGACACCAGTTCCATCAGTCAGACCTGTGTGCATAACAGTGAAAATTAACAAAAATTAACATTTTAACCCTTGCAGTTGACACCAAATTTTGTCACCTTCTGAAAGCTGGAATCTACTGATCTTACAGGACTTTACCTTTTATCCAGAGCACAAACACCAACAAGGTGAGGACACAATGTCTGATAATAGTCATGTTGTAAAACTAAGAGTCTCATAGATCTGTCAGTGTAGCTACACAGATATGAAGAGTTGCAAGTAGGTGTGCCACTGCATTGTGTGACATTCTCTGATCTGTAAGTTGATGTAAAAAAAAAAAGTCTCTACTTGTGCCAAAGTGTAGATGCATAGACAAACGCTGTGCAGGAGCACCCCCTACATTAAGGTCAGTAACACTGCAGGCATGCTGGCCAGGTTTGATGATGTATGAAGTGCTGAGCTAAACACGGCATTAAAATTCTGGAAGATCAAGCAATAGATGAAACATCAGTTCAGATATTGAAATACGTATTTGTGATACCTTTTGCAAATGTTGTTGGTCTTTAATGCAAGTTAAATAACTCATATTTTAAATGATTTGTTACATCAGCAGAATAAAGTTAGATCTTGGTGTCCTGGCTCTGTGCCCAGCACTTCCCACAAAATTAGAAATTGAGAAGTGATGAATAAATTTCTCCCCAGAGAATACAGCTGGGGGCTGGGATTGTGGAGAGGTTAAAACAGCAGGTAGCAGTGCAGATCAGAAGTGGCATTGTAATGTCAGAGGGTTTCAAATGGTGTTGATCCATTTGTGAAAACACTTTGCTTTATTCCTTCCCTTGGGAGATTTCTGTTTGGTGATATGTCCCTCACAACAGAGGAGTGTGGAAATTGTATTCATTTTACAGGACCTCCAACAACTCTGAAAGAACACAAAGAAATTTTTAGTATGAGCTAACGTAAGAGTGTAACTTTTGATTTGTAATGCAAATAAAGGTAAAGTACCTCTAGTACAGAGCAGAGTGCCAGAGAGATTATAGCATCTGTGATCATGGTTGTGTTCTAAGAAAACTGCAATAGAAACCACAGGTTCTAACAGATATGTGATGAGTTGTATTTGGCAGTGTCACAATATTATGTGATTGTACTTGAGGTTTCTCTACAGTAGAGCAGATAATGGGAACATTGCCCGGAAGTTTTTGTTCAGCTCTCTGCTGTGTCTGTATCACTGTGTTGGCTCACAGCACAGAAATACAAGCCTTTGTCTTTTGGCTCCAGGTTCTTCACTGTGAATGTCCCACTGTCAGCAACAGTCTTGCTGGCTGAGAATTTCTCTTTGCCGAAATTTCCATAGTCATGCTCATCATCTTTTTTGCCTGTTGTTGTGAACACAATTAGTGTTATTGTTTCTCCAGGCAGCTGTCTGTACCAGTACATATAACTATAGGTAAAATCCTTTGTGTGATTACACTGCATTGTTGCACTTGTACCCTCCATTTCCCACAGTAATGGAGTCTGGTGGACATCACTGCCATCAGTCAGACCTGTGTGTATAAAAGTGAAAGTTACATAAGTGGATTTATTAAGTCTTACAGTCATCAGTTTCTCAAATGTTGTCTCATTTTTGGAACATCTGCAGATCTTGCAATACTTTACCTTTTATCCAGAGCACAAATACCAACAAGCTGAGCAGACAGTGTCCAATAATAGTCATGTTCTAAAACTAAGAGTCTCATTCATCTGTCAGTGTAGTTACACTGATACGAAGAGTTACAGGTAGGTGTGTCACTGCAGTGTGTGGCATTCACTGATCGTGTGGACTGATGTTAAAGTGTAGATGGTTAGATAAAAGTCAGTCACACTAGCAAGCTGAGGAGGTGGGGTTTGTTGATGGTATGATCTCATGAGTGTAATGGATGGAAACTGAAGTTCCAATGCCATCCAGTGGGCCAATTCTGGCCCCCGGGCCTTGTGTTTGACACCCCTGCTGTAGATCATAATCTCATGTATGTATTTATATGTATTTTTATTGCAAAGCTGCAAATAATGCTATAATACTAAATTTGAAACAAAATCCTTGCATGCATAATAAGTATAGTTCTCCCCCTACAGATAATTAAACACACTGATGTCTTCAGTTCACTGTGACCCCACTATTTGCGCAGCATTTGTGCTGATTCATAGCACAGAAATATACTCCACTGTCTCCAGACAGCAGCTTCTACATTCTCAGAGATCCAGTCTGAGCAGTCTGAGTCTTTGATGCTGGACTTTTTCCCTGATTAAAGCTAGTTTATATTCATGACTGATGAATGTGGTTGTGAAAATTGTTTGCATCTGTCCTCCCTGTGTAGCTTTTGATACCAGTACATATGCAGATATGAGCTCTGCAGTTCTGGGAGATGTCACCTCCATCAGTGGGACCTATGGTGTCAAAAATGAATCAAAAGTCATATTAAAGAACTTTCAACAATTAATCTAAGTGCAGGCTGAGAGAACAACATGAAAATACGAAACAGCTGTGATCATTAATGTGCAAACTGAAATAGAAACCACACAGTGTGAGTGATGGGAGGTGTGACATTACAACACATTTATGGAGTTACATAAGTGTGGGAGTGTCACATTACTGTGAGACATAGTGTGGTTGTACTTGATGTTGCAGATAATGGGAACATTGCCCAGAAGTTTTTGTTCAGCTCTCTGCTGTGTCTGTATCACTGTGTTGGCTCACAGCACAGAAATACAAGCCTTTGTCTTTTGGCTCCAGGTTCTTCACTGTGAATGTCCCACTCTCAGCAACAGTCTTGCTGGCTGAGAATTTCTCTTTGCTGAAATTTCCATAGTCATGCTCATCATCTTTTTTGCCTGTTGTTGCAAACACAATTAATGTCATTGATTCTCCAGGTAGCTGTCTGTATCAGTACATCCAACGATAGTCAACACCCTTTGTGTGATTACACTGCATTGTTGCACTTGTACCCTCCATTTCCCACAGTAGGGGAGTCTGTTGGACATCACTGCCATCAGTCAGACCTGTGTAATAAAATGAAAAATGAAAGTTACATAGGTGGACATTTTAACTCTTGCAGTTGACAGCTTCATAAATTTTGTCATCTCCTGATTGTTATGTAATCATAATGAACTTTACCTTTTATCCAGAGCACAAATACCAACAAGCTGAGCAGACAGTGTCCAATAATAGTCATGTTCTAAAACTAAGAGTCTCATTCATCTGCCAGTGTAGTTATACAGATATGAAGAGTTACAAGTAGGCGCATCACTGCAGTGTGTGACGCTCTCTGATCCTGTAAGCTTATGTAAACCTACAGTGTCAATACAGATGATAAAAATCGGTTGGGTGGGTTTGATGACGTGTGATTTGCTGAACTGAAGCGAACATACCTTTAAAATTCTGGGGAGTCAGGCTTTACATGACCTGATCTGATATGATACAGAAACATGTGATCAATTCTGGTCTTGAACAACAATGTTGTGATAAATGTAATATTGTTATTATATTATTATTAAAGGTTATACAAATAAATGATTAAAACAAAACGAAAAATAAATGAAATTTCATTTTTTCAGGTGAATCAGGAAAGAGCGTGAAGTTAATTTACATTGTTTCCTGTGTTGTTTTTATTTCACGTATTTGTTTTTAGATGACAATTTCAAAAAGTTTCCTTTTGCATGGTGAGAGATAGGTGAGTGTAATAATCATACAATAGTCCACATTCCAAGTAAATTACAATGAAATCTGATTAAAATCATTAATAGTGAAGGTAAGTATACTTTCCTCTTTGTTAGATGAAATAATGTAGCCATTTGCGTGCAGATGTATGATTACTAGATATTGTTGCTATCTGTTCACTTTGACTTTAGCTGTAAAAGAAGATCATACTTCCAGATTACAGATGAATTATATCATTGCAAAATCATTGTTACTACAAATAATACTGAATATTATTGTATATCTGAACAATGGGTATAGAGCTCCCCCTACAGATAATTAAACACACTGACATCTTCAGTTCATTGTGAAACCACTATCTGGGTATTTGTGCAGCTCTTTAATCCACTTTCATCACTGTGTTTACTCACAGCACAGAAATACACACCACTGTCTCCAGGCACCAGCTTCTCCACTGTCAGAGATCCAGTCTCATAACTGGTCTTTGTCGCTGGAAATTTTTCTTCACTGAAGCCACTTTCATAAGTATGACGGCTGTTTGGAGTTGTGAAAACAATTTGCTTCATTTTTTGTCCTGGCAGCTGTTGATACCAGTACATCTGTAAGTGACCATGATCCTTAGTGTGACTGCAGTTCATCGTGGCAGACTGACCCTCGGACTTCCATAGCATTGGAGTCTGGGAGACATCATTCCCATCAGTCAGACCTGTAGGTGTCAAAAATCACAATATGATATAGTACCTCCAACAACTCCTCTCTACATAGATACATGCTAAAAGAACACCATGAAATTTTAGTATTAAATTAAAGCTGAAGAGACAGCTTGTCTAGTTGTCAGCATTATGATGTAATGTACCTCCAATACAGAGCAAAGCTGCAGAGAGTTTGATCAGAGCAGCTGTGACCATCGCTGCGTTCAGATAAGACTAAGAGACCAGACTCACTCTTTCTCTGTGTTGGGAGGTGTGATATTACAGCAGAGATGAGTTGCAGGTGGGAGTGTGTTTGCATATTTTTATCTTCTGACACCAGGTGCTTCACTGTAATAATGTAGCTTTCTGTGTGACTGCATGCTTAACAATGTGGAGCAATATTTTCACTAAATTGATCACTTCTTCTGTGATTCCCACGTGAGAGTCTCCGCTCCGAGTTGCACCGTTTGATGTTCTCTGGTCTTATTAGAAGCTGTACCAGAAATCCACATGGGGAATCCATTTATAACTGGGACTGTTTGTGGTGTTTGAGGTCCACCTACAGTCTATGAGATAGTTAGTAACAGTTGTAAACACTGCACGGAAGTTTTTGTTCAGCTCTCTGCTGTGTCTGTATCACTGTGTTGGCTCACAGCACAGAAATACAAGCCTTTGTCTTTTAGCTCCAGGTTCTTCACTGTGAATGTCCCACTCTCAGCAACAGTCTTGCTGGCTGAGAATTTCTCTTTGCTGAAATCTCCAAAGTCTTGCTTATCATCTTTTTTGCCCATTGTTGTGAACACTATTAGTTTCATTGTCTCTCCAGGGAGCTGTCTGTACCAGTACATTTGGAAATAGAGATCACCCTTTGTATGGTTACAGTGCATTGTTGCACTTTTACCCTCCATTTCCCACAGTATGGGAGTCTGGTGGACATCACTTCCATCAGTGCCACCTGTGTGTATAATAGCACAGAATGTCATACTGAACTTTGATTAATCACATTCTCCAACATCATATCAAAATATGATTAAAGTATAATTACTGCAGCATCACAAATGCAATTTTATGTAAACTTGAATGCTGATGTAAGTTACCTGATGCCCACAGCAAAAAGAGCGTCAGTGTGAAGAGACCTTGTTTAATGATGATGACGTCCATCTTTTGTTGCACAGAAACTGAGCCACAGTCTCACACAGATTATATGAAGAGCTGCTGATGGGAGTTTCCCTGCACTGTGAGTTGTCAGTAATTCTGATAGTGTAGTGGTACTGTGGGTCCCCCTTGTGGACATTTAAGTACATAAGCTTTAATTCTGTTCAGTACCTTTGATTTGATCACGTGATTTGATTTTGTGCCTAGATGTACAAAAATATAAAAATGTTATTTTTGTTGTTTTGTTTTTTTTTAAATAACCTTAATTCAACCAGGAAGTACATTGAGATTAACATTTCGTTTTCATAGATCAGGTTATCAAGGATCTTTATCATGTTCTTAGCAAAATATCCAAGACCACAATCTGTCAGTGTGACTGATGGGACGTCTGACAATTACAACAGATATATGAAGAGTTTTTTTTGGCAGTGTCACAATATTGTGTGGTTGTTCTTGAGGTTTCCCTACAGTAGACCAGATAATGTGAACACTGCACAGAGGTTTTTGTTCAGCTCTCTGCTGTGTCTGTATCACTGTTTGCGCTCACAGTAAGTTGCTAGGTATTGCTTTAGTGGCCTGGAAATTAGACCCCAGGGACCTGTTAACTTTTAGGGCTAGAATAACCTATAAGAACCTTCAAAAGATATTAGTACTCATATCTCTTGATGCATGCTCAATAATCCAGGTAAAAGAATCCCAAACAGCTGAATCTGTTCATCTGGACGTAGCGTTTTTTTAGTGGGAGAAACGTTTCGTTTATAAGGTTGGGGAATCCTGCAGTCAGCTGAGACTGAAGAAGTCACTTGGATAGTTGACGAAACGTTTCTCCCACTAAAAACTCTACGTCCAGATGAACAGATTCAGCTTTTTGGGATTAGTACACAAGTGTTACCTTTACTGTTAAAAAGAACTCAAAAACGGGAATGTCTACAAAATTAACTTTAATTGCAGATAGGATATTTTATTTAAGCAATTTTGGCAGGGGCAAAACAAACAGCTTAATCAATTAATAATATCATATAACTAAATCAATTTTAAAAATTTAGAATTTAAAGAAAAAGGAGAAATAGTAAAAACTTAAAATAATCAAACCTGAACTGTTGCTGAATATCTACCACCTGTTTTGATAAGGTTTTAAGAGAGGAGAAAGATTATCACAGCTGTCGAAAAATCCTCAGCCACACAGCTGATAAAATCTGTTCGAGGAAGTCAAAACTCCTTACAGAGTTCCCAAAACGTCTTCTAAGTTTTAATCCAATATGCTGGTAGTGAGCTGAGGAATCCCAAAAAATAGTAATATCCAATTTTATAATCCACAGTGGGTTGGAGAAAACGATGGTTAAATCTGTTAGGTTTCTTGCTTTATAAAATCCACTGCGAATCTTCAAGGTCCCAATCTTCCGCTCACGCTGAACCCTGGAGATAACGACAATTTGCTATCTTCAGCTGTTTAGATAATCTCTGTCACGGCCGTATGGCTGATGCAGCAAAGTTGAACCCAAATGCAGCACCAACAAGACACGGAGAAAAGTTTTATATCTTTTATTGTAATTGACACAATAGGTACGGAGCAGAGTTGTCACTGGGGACAACGGGGAGGAGACCTGCAGGTCCGGAGAGAGCAGGAAACCCACTAGAGGAAGAGAGCAGAGAGTTAGATTCAGTGGAGAGAGTGTTGGTAACTGGAGGTGAGTATATATGAAGAGTCAAGCGGCTTACTTGAAAGTCCAGGAATGATCCACGGAGGAGAGAGCGAGTGATGGGGCGTGGGTTTCCAGTTTGGTGAGTATAAGCAGTGGTGGGTGAGCAGGCAGGTACAGCGAAGCAAGGGAGTGATCCAGGTGAGTGGAGGAAAACCACCAGCTGATTATCTTGGCAGAGTAGTAGTGAGTGGAGTGAGTCCTTCAGCAGATGGGGAATGAACTGAGAAGAAGGAGAAACACGTAAGAAGAATTAATCCTACTTGACATTTTTATGACTTTAAAACGGGTTGCACTGCCAAAAGTAAATCATAAATCTCACTAATTAGGGGTTTCTACAACTTTGGACAAGTTGAACTGTCAAAACGAGCTATACATCAATTTTAATTACCAGGTGCACATTACAAACCTGTTGCATTCTACAAATCACGGGCCATTAAGCTGTCAAAATAAACCATAAAGCTGTCAAATTTATGCATTAGCACAAATTATTAAGTCGTAGTGTAAAGGATGCACCTTTACAATAGGTTGTAAAACAACAGCTATGCATCAACGGGTGTCCATGCATAAACAGTTTATAGTATGATATAAATGTACAGTAGATAACACTTAACCTGTGCCTATAGGTCAAACACTCAACCTAAGAATTCCAGTGTACAGAGCACTCCAGTATAAGTACATAATGTATACCAATATATATATAATGTCATAAAAACACCCAACATTAGCCATCCTGCTGTAGCAGAATTCCATACTGGCATAATGATGATACAGAGTTCCCTTCAGAGTTTTTTTTTTCTTTCTAAAACGTAAAAATGCAAGCGTCTTAGTACTCCACTCTTTTGAATTGGCATTTTTGCCTATCCAGTTCTTCACTAATCCAATGGTCCGTTCCACAACCCCACTGGCCTGAGGTGTACACGGTGGAGAATAGATCCTCATCACCCCATTCTGTTGACACCAATGATCCACTTGAGCATTGTGAAAATGTGTCCCATTGTCTGTCCATAGCTCCTTTGGCACACCCAAAACACTGCAAACTTACTCTAACATTGTGACCACACTGTTAGCGTTGGCTCTTCTTACCGGCTTAGTAACCACATAGCCTGACATGGAGTCCACAAGCACTAGTAGGTACTTTTCTCCTTTTTGCAGAGTCCTAGGATTTTCTGCAGGTCTTTCTCTGATGATGGGGGTCGGATCAGGTCTAGCTTCTCTCTGAATCCCTTGAATTACCTGGACTCCCAGGTAGCGCCACAGTTCCAGTTAACTGGATGGCGAGCCAACCCACAAATTTGATGAGATTGTCCAGACCAGGGATGTTCCTGGCGACTAATTTCTTAGTCGACTAAACGAGGGAAAAAAAATAGATTAATCGACTAGTCTAAAACTAAGAAACACTCAGATATCAAATTAAATTTGAGAACCGTTTAATGGACAATGCCAAAATCTCTCTAGACAAAGGAATTTGAAACCATTAATCACATTCTTCAATAATGAATCATGACACTTAACTGTGCAGCACCTTGCATCGTGCAATTATGAACATTCCACTTTATACTCCAAACAGACAACAAAGAAGAAAAACGCTTAAAGTAAACCGATGTTAAATATGATATGAAAACATGTTACTACAACAAAAGATGTTGACATATTATTAAAATATGACAAATTAATATTTGCAAAACTAATAAATTGCAACTGAAAAGTGTGGCGCATTGTGCCGTGCATTATGAATGATGCACGCCGTTCAAAAATTCATGACAATCACTTCAATAAAAGTTAAAATCTACAATAACAAAACAATAAATCATCCAGCCATTTTCTTCCGCTTATCTGAAGTCGGGTTGCAGGGGCAGCAACCTAAGCAAAGAAACCCAGACCTCTCTTTCTCCAGCCACCTCCTTCAGTTTATCCAGGGAAACATTGAGGCGTTCCCAGGCCAGCTGAGAGATTTAATCTCTCCAGCGTGTCCTGGGTCTACCCCAGGGCCTCCTCCGGTAGGACATGCCCGGCCAGAAAACATTACCCAGGAGGCGACCGCCTCAGCTGGCTCCTTTTGACGTGGAGGAGTAGTGGCTCTACTCTGAGCCCCTCCAGAATGACTGAACTCCTCACCCTATCGCTAAGGGAGAACCCATCCACCCTACGGAGAAAGTTAATTTCCACCACATGTATCCGCGAATCTCATTCTTTCGCCTTTAAAAGAACTAACAATAATAGTGTTAACAAAATGTTGGTGTTTCTCAACAATGATGCTCCATCTGGTGGCAGATGGCTGCATAACATTTAGGACACAACAATTTACAGACAGTGGGCATCAATTAAAATGTAAAACAATTAGATTAAACGACTAGTACGTCTGGTACCAACTAGTGACAATAGCGATGATTAGTCGACTAGTCGTGCACATCCCTAGCCCAGACATCTTTGAAGCCTGAGCCTTGTTCCCATTTCACGGTGGGACAGATACCTGCATGACTACAGATCAGTCTGTTATCAGACATTCATTGACACACTTGACTAAGAGACAAATTTCATGTGTGCACTTTCTTTTAGTTTGTTGTTTTGGGAGGGATATTTTGTATAGTATTGTATATTTGTAAGTACGTGTAACTGCAGCTTCTGTGTGTTAAATACACATTTTTGTGCACTGTTTACTCTGGTTTCTTTTTATTATTGATGTTTACACCCTGGGCTCCTGTCGTTCCTAGTACTTCTGATATTGGCCTAGTGAAATCTTCTTTACTCTTATGTAACCAGGGTTACGAGTGCTTTACCATTTATCCACAGCACAAATACCAACAAGCCATAGCAGACTGTGTCTGATAATAGTCATGTTCTCAAACTGAGAGACTCTTCATCTGTCAGTTGCAGGTAGGTGTGTCACTGCACTGTGTTACATTGATCCTGTTGGCTGATGTAAAATATACTTTTTTTTCTGGAGGCTGGGTTTGTTGATGTATATGTTAAACTGAGCAAGACATCATCAAATCATATGATCATTTCTAATGCTGAAACAGATATTTTTGATCAATGTAATATTATCAGTAATATTTAATATCTTTTATAAATTTAAAACAGTGCAATGAGAGAGTCTGTGTGGTTGGTGCAGGTGGTAGTCACTCTTCGGAGGGATGTTGAGTTGATAGTGGTTTTTATGTTTCATTTTAATATTCAGGCAATGGTAAGATTATATCAGAGAATACAGTACTAAAACAAAACAGAATCTTTTTAATGTTTAAGAAACTGGAAATACAGATTTTACAAATTAAAAACCTGTAAAAGAAGTCAGCACAAAACAAAAAGAAGAACTTTTTCAAGATGGAGGAAAGTATAATAATAGTATTAGTACAATAGTACATAGGCCGCATAAAATAACAGTAACTCTAGATCAAAATCTTAAAAGGTAAGATAATATTTTAGTGTTTGCCAAAAGATTTATGATGCATTATGGAAATTGTTACTATCTGTGTGAAGATTTTTTTTCCTGTCTTTTGGACAACACTTGCATAAATGTTATTCAAAAATCAAAAAGTACTCTAATTTGTTTGATGCTCTCTAGTTGCTTCTCCAACAATACACCTGGGAATCATTTTATAATTGGAAACATCTGAGGTGCTTGAGGTCCCGCTACAGTACTTGAGATGGTTATTAACAGTCATAAACAGTACACTGAGGTTTTTGTTCAGCTCTCTGCTGTGTCTGTATCACTGTGTTGGCTCACAGCACAGAAATACAAGCCTTTGTCTTTTAGCTCCAGGTTCTTCACTGTGAATGTCCCACTGTCAGCAGCAGGTTTGGTGGCTGAAAACTTTTCTTGACTGAAATTTCCAAAGTCATGTTTTTTGTTAGTTGTAGTTGTGAAAACAATTAGTTTCATTGTCTCTCCAGGCAGCTGTCTGTACCAGTACATCTGGTAATAGAGATCACCCTTGGTGTGGCTGCAGTTCATTGTTGCACTGTCACCCTTATATTTCCACAGTATGGAGGTCTGGTTAACATCACTCCCATCAACATAACCTGTGTGTGTATAACAGTAAAGAATGCCATACTGAACTTTGATTGATAACATCCTCCAACATCATATCAAAATATGATTAAAGTATATTTACTGCAGCATTACAAATGCAATTTTATGTAAACTTGAATACTGATGTAAGTTACCTGATGCCCACAGCAAAAAGAGCGTCAGTGTGAAGAGACCTTGTTTAATGATGATGACGTCCATCTTTTGTTGCACAGAAACTGAGCCACAGTCTCACACAGATTATATGAAGAGCTGCTGATGGGAGTTTCCTGCACTGTGAGTTGTCAGTAAATTTTCATAGTGTAGTGGTACTGTGGGTCCCCCTTGTGGACATTTAAGTACATAAGCTTTAATTCTGTTCAG
>VUQS01069401.1:7064-17905 GCA_015108495.1 Heterochromis multidens
TAGGCTGCTGGGGGCTTCCCATGATGCACTGAGTGTTTCTTCTTCACTCACCTTTTTTCACTCTCTCTGTGTTTATACACAACTTTACATTTAATCATGAGTTATTATTAATCTCTGGCTCTCCTCCACAGTGTGTCTTTTGTCCTGTCTTCCTCCCCTCACCACCAACCGGTTGCGGCAGATGGCTGCCCCTCCCTGAGCCTGGTTCTGCCAGAGGTTTCTTTCTGTTAAAAGGGAGTTTTTCCTTTCCACTGTCGCCAAGTGCTTGCTCATAGCATCTTTACCTTAAAATATAAAGCGCCTTGAGGTGACTGTTGTTGTGATTTGGCGCTATATAAAATTGAACTGAATTGAATTGAACATTTCCAGCCAGCACAAGTCATTCATAACAACAACAACAGACAAATAAAAGTAACATTAAAAGCTCACAAGAGAAATGCAAACAGACAGGCCTAATTATGTAAAATGGTTGATTCTCAGGTATAATGATTGGGCCATATTTGTTTTTATGAATTATATATTAATCACTATAGCCAAGCCTAATTGATATGCCACTAAAGGTGATCTGATTCAGTTTTGAGTGAAGCACGTTATTGTCTGTGCTGGTAGATGTGATGATTAGCCCCATCTTCTGATAGCCTTTACACTTCTGCCACCTTGTGGAAAAAAATTAAATTACATTTAATTTACAAAAATCACGGGGTCATACCATTTTCTACAGTTTCTGCCATTAGTTGGCTTTGACTGATGGATATATGGCACACCAGATGGTATAAACATACTGTCTAGATGCTTGCAGTTAACTAAAACTAAAGAGTCAATCTTGGGGTGGACAAAAAGGCCCCCATAAAAAAGAGAAACTAAACTTTAGTTGTGGTGAAAGGAAAGAGGAAAGAGAAAAGACAACAGCAATGATCTTAAAGAAGCAAATGTTGCTACCCTTCAATCTGGGAAGGGTTATAGGGGCATTTCCAAACAATTTGAAGTCCATTATTCTACAGTGGGAAAGTTTATTCAAACATTTAAGACAGCTGCCAATATTCACAGGAGTGGATATCTGAGCAAATTCACCCCAATGTCAGACCGTGTAATGCTCAGAGTAATTGCAAAAATCCCTAGAACTACAACTCAGACTCTACAGGCCTCAGTTAGCATGCTAAATATTAAAGTTCATGACAACACAGTTAGAAAAAGACTGAACAAGTATGGTTTGGAAGGGTTGCCAGGAGAAGTATCTTCTCTCTAAATAGAACATGACTCAGCTTAGGTTTGCAAAGCTGCATCTGAACAAATCACTAGACTTCTGGAACACTGTCCTTTTGGACAGACAAGACCAAAGTGGAGCTGTTTGGCCATAATGCACAGCATATCAGCACAAACACCTCATATCTATTGTCAAGCACAGTGGTGGAGGGGTGATAATTTGGGCTTGTTTTGCAGTCACAAGACCTGGGCACCTTACAGTCATTGAGCTGACCATGAACTCCTACGTATACCAAAGTATTCTAGAGTCAAATGTGAAGCCATCTGTCCAACAGCTAAAGCTTGGCCCAAATTGGGTCATGCAACAGGACAATGATCCCAAGCACAGCAACAAATCTACAACAAAATGAAATGACCCAGTTGAATTTCAGACCTCAACCTGATTGAAATACTGTGGGAGGACCTTAGGAGAGCTGTGCATAAATAAATGCCTGCAAACCTCAATGAACTGAAGCAACACTGTAAAGAAGAGTGGACCAAAATTCCTCCACAATGATGTGACAGACTGATAAAGTCATACAGAAAATGATTACTTCAGGAGTTTGCTGCTTTTTATTGCTATTTATTGCAGGTTTTATTTTCGTGTAGAAACTACAACTAATAACAATTAGAAAACAATAACAGCTGTGATCCAAAATCTGCCCATGCTGAGTGCTGTTGAAACAATTGTGCTACTACCTTTTACCCCTGTGAGGTCTAAGTCATCAGTGCTGACCCTAACTCTAACCCTCTCCTACCAACTTTTTTTTTTTTAATTCTCAAAAGTCTTGGCAATCAGGGGACAAATTAGGGGACACTATTTACATTTTTTAAAAAGGATCTTTTTGCTTTTCTCCAAAACATAGAGTTAGGATTAGGGTCATAACTGATGATGACTCACAGAGTTAATACATTAAGTCTTTTGTGTCCGTTGGCACTGCCACACATGTTCTACTGCTGTGATGTTCTTTTTTTGTTGTTTGGTCCCACTATTTCCTTTCACTGAAAATAATGGCTCTAAGCCACTATTATTTCCAGTTCATTCTACAGTACACAGTGGTAGTTTAGACAATGGGCTTGTTTTATGGCAAGAGTAATCTTGGGAGTAATCTTTATTGTTTCAACAATCAGGGAACCAGTGGACACAGAGGACTGTTGTCCCATTCTTGTCTGATAGAGGATTCTAGCTGCTCAACAGTCCTGGGTCTTCTTAGTTATATTTCATGTTTCATGACATGCCAAATCTTTTCAATTGGTGAAAGCTCTGGACTGCAGGCAGACCAGTTCAACACTTGGGCTCTTCTACAGTACTATGAAGACATGGTGTTTTAATAGTTGCAGTAGGCTGTTTAGCATTGTCTTGCTGAAATATGCAAGGCCTTTCCTCAAAAAGACATTGTCTGGGTGGGAGCATATGTTGCTCTAAAACCTGTATATATAACCTGTCTAAAACCTGTCTAATAACCTATCTAAAACCTGTATATATAACCTGTATTCAGCATTGATTTCCAGTTGTCTCAAGCTGCCAAGTCCATAGGCACTAATGCACCCCCATACTATCAGAGATGCAGGCGTTTCTGGATCACGCCCACATATGGCTTCTTAGAGCTTAAACCTGCACTTGTGGATGATACAGTGAACTGTGTTCACAAACAATGATTTCTGGAAGTGTTCCTGAGCCCATGCAGTGATTTCCATGACAGACTCATGCCTGTTTTTAATGCAGTACTCCTGGAGGGCCTGAAGATAACGGCCAACTAATATTGATTTTGGGCCTTGTCCCTTGCACATAGATTTCTCGAGATTCTCTGAATCTTCTGATGATATTATTTACTGTAGATGATGAGATATCCAGTCTTCACAATTTTACACTGAGGAACATTATTCTGAAATTGTTCCACAATTTGTAGATGCAGTTTTTTTACATACTGGTGAATCTGAGAAACTCTTCCTCTGTAAGATGCTCTTTTTTATACCCAGTGATGTTACTGACCTGTTGCCAGTTAACCTGATTAGTTGCAAAATTTTCCTCCACCTGTTTCTTTTTTAGTACCACTTACTTTTCCAGCTTTTTGTTACCCTTGTCCCAGCTGTTTTGAGATGTGTTGTTGCCATCAAATTAAAAATGGGCTGATATTTTTCTTAAAAATTTACATTTTCTTATTTAAAACATTTGATGTGTTTTCTGTTGTGAATAAAATATGTATTCTGTTTTTATTTACATTTTACATAGCATCCCAACTTTTTAGGAATTGAGTTTGTAAATAAAGGCCTCAGATTTAAATTAGCTTAATGGGCTCCTGTCAACTAAAAAGACTAGAGGGATGGTGGAGGATTATACCAGGATATGGCATAAACTGGCAATTATTAAGTCACTATTTAAAAGCTTTTCAGTTAATAGTAATGTCTTTTCTTTTGCTTTTACTGTTTAGTATGATAAACTCACTGTTTATCTATTGCCACAGAAACACTGAATCGATGAAGGTAAAAGACTGAATTGGAGTTATTGAGCACAACAAACTGTATATAAACTCCTGGATTACACCAGCTTGACAGTGATATCCATGAGGCTATTATTAGAAAGTTGCGTCACAGCGTAGTGGAGGGCGCCTCTCCCTCTCTCTCTCTCCCTCTCTCTCAGTGTGTGTATATGTCTATGTGTACAGGCGAACGTCATTATTATCACCGCAGTTAGCGGAGCGCTGATGGTCCCTCCTTCTTCCACATGGACCGGAACCACGCAGCACGTGACCCGGAGACCCTGGACTGAGCGAGCGTCTCACACCGCATCATGGCTGCATTAGATGCAGCCGCGCGGTACCGAACCGGCGCCCTGCTCTGCCGCGGGGCTCCGGTCTCTCCGTCCCGACTGCTGCTGCTGCTCTTCCTCTGCACCTGCTTTCTGCTGCCAGCTCCCACGCTCGGCTTGCTCGGCTTCCGACCAGAGGAGACCGGGGCGGAGCTGTCCGTGGAGGACGGGGTGCTGAAAGCCACCGAGGGGACTCGCTTCATGCTTCGGGTGTACTACTCCACCTCCCCGCAGAGGCTCAACCGTACTCGCGCCAATAATGCCGCACCCTGGATCGCTTTCATTGAAGAGCCAACTCCCGGACGAGAGGGACAAGTTCATCCGAAGCGGAACATGTGCATGGACAAGAACGCCAGGACTTCCGACATCGAAGTTTTGGGCTCTTTCAAGTCTGCTTCCAGTCAGAACTCGGTGTTGGTCGAGCTGCTGGCCAAAGACCTGCGGAGGGGGGAGAAGATTAAATACTATTCCATGTGCGCCTTTGACGGATCCAAATGGGAACACTACCGGACAAGGGATTTCTGGGTAGCCGTGAAGGAGCGCTCGGCTGTACCGGAGCTCTGGCTGCAAGTGCTGGTCTCCGTCCTCCTGCTCGGGCTGTCAGCTCTGTTCAGTGGGCTGAACTTGAGCCTACTGGCACTTGATCCAGTGGAGCTACAGGTCCTCCAGAATAGCGGTACCGACACTGAGCAGAACTACGCGCGGAAAATCGAGTCTGTGCGTCGGCATGGTAACTACGTCCTGTGCACTTTACTGCTAGGGAACGCGATTATCAACGCCTCACTTGCCGTGTGGATGTGCCAGATCCTGGGCATGACCTGGCTCTCTACGGTCATTTGCGCCTTCGGGATCTTCTTCATCGGGGAGATTCTTCCGCACTCGGTGGCATCGCGCCACGGCCTGGCCATCGCTTCCAAAACCATCTGGGTGACGCGGCTGCTCATGGTGCTCTCCTTTCCCATCTCCTACCCCATCAGCAAACTGCTGGACCTCATCCTAAACCAGGAGATCTCCAACTTCTACACCAGAGAGAAACTCTTGGAAATGCTGCGAGTCACCGACCCGTACCACGACCTGGTAAAAGAGGAGCTCAACATCATCCAGGGAGCACTGGAATTGCGCACCAAAACGGTGGAGGACGTCCTGACGCCGCTGACCGACTGCTTTATGCTGGCCTCAGACGTGGTGTTGGACTTCAACACCATGTCCGAGATCATGCAGAGCGGATACACGAGGATACCGGTATTTGAGAACGAGAGATCCAATATCGTTGACATCCTGTTCGTCAAGGACCTGGCGTTTGTGGACCCGGACGACTGCACCCCGCTGAAGACCATCACACAGTTCTACAAACACCCACTGCACTGCGTCTTCAACGACACTAAATTGGACGCCATGCTGGAGGAGTTCAAGAAAGGTGAGGAGGGTGCTAGGGACTGTATGTGGCATCTTAGCAGTTTGCTCCACATGAAATGGTGTTAGAAGTTTATAACTTCCTAAGCTACATGTTGACATCTTAGCTCAGTGTTAAGCTGTGACATACACTGTAAGTAACCTGAATTATAAATATAGAGATGAGAAATGGAAAAATAAACTTTTAAACGCACAAATTGAAATATTCCTGTTGTATACTTGAACCTGATTTCCTTTTGCACTCATGACCCAGGTTTCTAACAAGAACGTTTTCTCTTGCAGTTTATAATTGTGATATTTTACAGACGTTTTACTGGCGCTTTGAACTGCTACAGTTCATAATGGGAGCATGAAAGATTCAGTGTCTTACTGCAGTGTATATAGCGACAGTTGTGGCATGCAGAAAGGGAAATAAAACCCTCTAAGAGACTGGTATTTGAAGGATGGCAAGTTATCATGGCAGCTTGTGGCCCTCAGGTGCCTAAATGACATGTAATTTATTTATTTTTTTATTTTTTTTACCACAAGCCAACTTTAAAGAGAGTAATATGGGCTCTAAAAGTTGCAGCTGAGACAGCTGAGCTATCTTTTAGCAACAGTACTTAAACCTCTTTCAGCTCCAGAGGGTCTTCTCAGTATTAAACAGTTGTGATACTCTGGGGAATGCAAATGTGTATCATTGCAATTTGTAGCTGAAAAGGAGCTTTTGCAGTGTGCACAGCCTTCCCCTGCAGATTCAAACCATGCAGGCAGGTGGCTTCTCCACCTTATTGTGGAGTTTTAAATGGGTGGGGTGCGAATGGGCCAATCACAGACCTTGCTGCTTATCACTGCCTTCCTGCATGCTCAGGGACCCCATAGTCAGCACTTTAAGATTTTTTTCTGCTGGGTTTGAGGTGAGGAAAGAAAGAGAGGAAGATAAACAGAGGACACCTTGACCGAGGCAGCCTCTGTTTGCAGGAGAAGTTTGAAGGCTAATTTATTTGTATTTCTGTTTGATTTGGCACAGCACAGTGAAAAGCTTTGATTGCCAAATCTCACGGAGGGTTTTCTATTGATTTTTAGCATGTTGTAATCTTGCAGTGAAAGGCCTTTAGAAACATTTTATAAACTCAGTGATGGTAGAATTTTCTAGAAATGTAAGATGTGTAATTCTTAAGCTGTAAGCGCAAAAAGTTTATCTTTGTCTTGCACATCCAGTAACTGAGAAGCATGATCTCTGTGTGGATTTAAAATGGGCTGCATATATTTGTATCACATAGTGGCTTGTATGAAGCCAGATGCCATCAGAGCTGCAGGATGAACACAAATAAGATTCTTGTGTCACTCTGCAACAAAGGGATCTGGATGAGATAATCTACACAATCAGAGGATTATGAACAAGGTCTGTCCGTGTGTGTGTGAGAGAGAGAGAGAGAGTGTGTGTGTGTCTTCCTGTGCCTCTTTGTCTCTGTGTAGGCACTGCGGCAGAAAGACGTAGACCTTTTCATTCGTTTCAGTTAGACTCCTGCAGTAGCTGGTACTCACAGAGAGCGCTACAGGAAAAACACAGCTCCAGTGTGATGTACAGTGCTGTGCAAAAGTCTTGAGACACTCTTCATTTCTTTAGATTTTGCTAGGAAAATGAGAAATAAGTGCTGTGATTTATTGAAATGTGCAAACATAAATGCAAATACAGTATATAAGATAAGAGTTTGTACCATTCTAATGAGCTTGAAAGTCAGTATTTGGTATGAACACATTTATTCTTCAACACAGCCTGAACTCTCTTAGGCAGCTTTCTTTTAATTTCTTTAAGTAGTCTTCAGGAATTGTTCTCCAGGCTTCTTGAAGGACATTCAAAGCTCTTCTTTGGATGTTTCTGCCATTTGTTCCATTCTCTGTCAAGATGATCCCACACTGCTTCAGTAATGTTGAGGTCCAACCTCTGGGGAGGCCAATCCATGACTGATAGTGTTCTCTTGTGTGTCCATTTCTATCCATGTAGGCTTTTACTGTACTGGCAGTGTGTTTGGGATCATTGTTATTCTGAGAAATTAAGATATTGCCAATGAGACACTTCCCAGATGGTATTGTATGGTGGATCAAAATCTTAGGGTACTTTTCTGCGTTCTTAATTCCATCAATTTTGACAAGATCTCCAACACCACTGGCTGAAATGCAGCCTCAAACCATGACAGAGCCTCCACTGTGTTTTACAGATGGCTGTAGACATTCACTGTTGTACCTCTCTCCTGACCTCCTCTGTACATACTGATGATGATTTGAACCAAAATTTTCAAATTTGGATTTATCACTCCATAAGACCTGTTGTCACTAATTTTCAGTCCAGTTCTTGTGTAAATAGGCATACCTCAGCTTTTTCTCCCTGTTTCCCTTCATTAAGAATGGCTTCTTGACAGCCACCCTTCCACTGAGACCATTTCTGATGAAGCTTCCTCAAACAGTGGACGAATCACTTGGTGGGTCAGATGCATCTCTCAGGTCCTGTGTCAGGTCTTTGCTGGATTTTTTCTTATTTCTTAAGGACATGACTTTCAGATACTGTTCATGTGCTGTAGATAGTTTTTTAGGCCTGCCACTTCTTCTTTTGCCCTCCACTTGTTCAGTTTCCTCTAATTTTATGTCAAGACACTGTCAAGACATGACAAGTTGTTGGCAAGAGCCTAAAGATACAACACAAAATTGGTTCCTTGATACTTTATTTGTTATTTGTAGACACAGCACTGGTTCATCCATTGAGGTAGGTGTCTTTTTATGCTTGAATGATTCATAGGTCAGTGTTAAGTGGCTTAACAAAGAAAAACAAACAAAAACAAAACCATTCCTCTGAAAATGGTCAGGTACAAGGACTAAACTGAAAATAAATGAAAACACAGCCAATGTCCAAAGAAAAACTTTGAAAGACCACCAAAAAGCCTAGAGAACTACTGCTTCCAAAATTACATTAAAGTTTGGTTCATTGGAAGCAAAATACTAAGAAATAAGGGGTGTTTCAAGACTTTTGCACAATACTGTATAATGCATCAGTGGTTGCTCAACATATGCCTGCTGGCTGTGTGAGTTGATTTGAGCCACCACTCTTTGAATCATCAAGTAGAGGCCTGGAAAAAGGCACATAAAATGTTATTTGAAGGGTTGATTATCTTTTATGCATACACAGTTTTAGCCTTAAAGCATAATCATACCCTGTTTATTTGCTGAGTTTAGATTAATAAACAGAACAAAGTCTTTAAGCCATAGGCAGTTAGACAGGAAATGAAAATATTTGATCAACACTAAATAGAGTGTAGAAATCTGGTGCAGAGAACTTTTTGCACAATTTTCTTGCTCAGGTGCCACCCTCTGCCCTCATGCTGATGGTATTACATGTAGAGCAGCATTCCATAAAAGCCTGAATATTTTTTGTATTGAATTTGTTTGTATTAAAGTTGAGAAAACAAGTTTTTAGATTTTTTTTTCATTTAAGTAAAAGTCACAGTTCTACTTAATAGTACAAAGTTTTAGCACCAAAATATATTTAAAATACTTAATATGCATGCAATGACCGTTTTCAGAGTTATATACATTATATCATTGGATCATTATTATTGATACCCTTCTGTGTATGTAATTCTAACGTTGTAACTGGCGATGCCATCCCTTGCCACCCTCTGGATACACACTCATGATTACTTCTGTGTTTTCAGACAGTAGTGATCAGATCAGAGCCCAGATGCCAAATACTAACTATACTTCTGTTCAGCAAATATGAACAGGCAGACAAAGAGGAAACAAATCTCATGAGATGCATCATCATCTTAAGCTGTCTGACCAGAAAGGAAATTACCAGAGATCAAAATGAGCTGAGCTAGAGCCCAGTCAAAAAGCATTTTGACATAATTAAACTTCAGCTCTAACTGAAAAGTCAGTTTCTTAGACATCAATTTATATTCAACCATTTTGTTCAAGTGCTTTTAAAATATTGCAAATACTGTTCTGGTTGAATTTAACAAGCAAAATAACTAACCAGTGCTTACTGAGAGAGAGAGAGAGAGAGAGAGAGAGAGAGCACATTAGCTGCAGTGCAGGACAGAGTAACAGGAGTTTTGGATAGAAGAGGTGATAATTTATTAAAAGTAAAACATTGATGTGACTACATTTGAAGGCAGTTCATAGCTGCAGCAGAGAGTCTGCTGGTCTAGTAAGACAGCACAGGGATTCTTTGGCCTGAATGCTAAGCAGTGTGTCTGGCACAAATGAAAGCAGCCAAGTAACACCTTCCCTGCTGTGTACAATGACAGCACCAGTACAGGGAAGCTTTACTTTGCCAGGGATAGGGTTTTTTAAGCAGGTGGGAAGCTAAATAAGAACATTGCATATAAAGCCTGATGAAAGTGTGTTTACACCGGCTAGAGAGCTGAAACTAGGAAAGGAGTTTGTCACTGAAAGCCAGTTTTCTCCACCACCACCACCACCACCACTAACCTATATAAGTTTTCAATAATGGAAAGCTGTTGAAATGAATTAAATACAATGAAAGTTTGTTGTGACCTAGTTTAGGTCAGTGTACTTTGATGAGTAAATATATCTATTAACAGGCACTGAGTTATACTGTCCTTCTAGTGTAAATTCTACACCCCTTTACGCTATTTTTTTCTTTTTCTGAATCCTCTCCCCTTTCTCAGTTCTTCAGAGTGTACAGTCTCCCAGGAGGCAGAGTATAAAATATTCAGTGTGCTGTATTTCTAGTTTGTCTCCCAGCCATCTGTTCTTTGTCATGTCCCCTTTTTACATTTTAGCTCATATTCTGTTTGAGAGAAGTTTAGGAATGAAACATCATTTACTGTATGCACTAATCAAGTGTAAAAACTGTGGACGAGCTAGCATGAAAAACCTAGCTACAGTATGTCTCTCCAAAAATATCCATAAACCTTTTGCATTTTCATGTAGGAACTATTTTATTTATGCAAAACTACAGTGGTATGAAAAAGTACTTGCCCCCTTCCTGATTTTAGTTTTTGCATATTTGTCACACTTACATGTTTCAGGTCATCAAACAAATTTTCATATTAGACAAAGATAACCTGAGTAAATACAAAATGCAGTTTTTAAATGATGATTTCATTTATTAAGGGAAAAAAGTTATCCAAACCTACCTGCCCTGTGTGAAAAAGTAATTGTCCCCTCTTGTTAAATCATCAATTAACTGTGATTAACCACATTTTTTGTAAAGCTGAGTTCAGTTTCACTGCCACACCCAGGCCTGATTACTGCCAGACCTGCTGAATCAAGAAATCACTTAAACAGAACCTGTCTGACAAAGTGAAGTAGGCTAAAAGATCTCAGAAAGCAACACATCATGTCACGATCTAAAGAAACAGCTGAGAAACAAAGT
>VUQS01069405.1:0-12011 GCA_015108495.1 Heterochromis multidens
TTTTTTTTTTGTTTTTTTTTTTTCCTCTTCTTTTTTTTTTTTTTTAGATGTTTTTTTTTTTTTTTTAGCAAAGTCCAATCTAGCCTTTCTATTCTTAAGGCTTATGAGTGGCTTGCACCTTGCCGTGCACCCTCTGTATTTACTTTCATGCAGTTTTCTCTTTATGGTAGACTTGGATATCGATAGGCCTACCTCCTGGAGAGTGTTGTTCACTTGGTTGGCTGTTGTGAAGGGGTTTCTCTTCACCATGGAAATGATTCTGTGATCATCCACCACTGTTGTCTTGGACATCCAGGTCTTTTTGCCTTGCTGAGTTCACCAGTGCTTTTTATCTGCTTAATTGATAATGACATAACAAGGGACTTGCCCACACCTGCGCATGAAATAGCCTTTGAGTCAATTGTCCAATTACTTTTGAGCCCCTGAAATGAAGGGATTGTGTTAAAAAAATGCTTTAGTTCCTCACATTTTTATGCAATCTTTTTGTTCAACCCACTGAATTAAAGCTGAAAGTCTGCACTTCAACTGCATCTGAGTTGTTTCATTTAAAATTCATTGTGGTGATGTACAGAACCAAAATTAGAAAAAAGTTGTCTCTGTCCAAATATTTATGGACCTAAGTGTAATTCTAGCTGGATATTTGACCACTCTTCTTCACTCTTCTTCTTTTAAGTCTACAGATTTTTAAATAGGGTAGAGGTCGGGGCTTTGGGAAGGCCATTCCTGAAGAATTTTAGAGGCTGATCAAGAGGGTTCGGGTTTCTCTGTAGGAGTTCTTGATGCAATCAGAGATACGCGAGTGGTTGGCATGGCAACAGGAGTCAGGTGCACTTGTACGTGTGTAATATTGATGTATGTCCAGACAATGATGTAGCTCTAAAAAAGCAGATAGCTGATACTGATGTGTTACATTCAGAGGAATCCTAAACACGCACAGACCGTCTCCAGCCTCGTGGTGAGAATTTGCTCATTAAAGGCGCAGCAGTCTTACGTAAAGCTGGGGAAAGTGTGTGCAGATTGTGCGCAATGATTTGCGCCAAACCCTCGAGATTGACGAGGGGCGTTTAATGCGCTCGTGAGGGGGTTTTCGCGTGGGGGAGGGGATCCCTGCGCATCACTCCTGTGAGTGTGTGTGGATGGCGTGGGCTTCTCCGTCTCCAAACCGCGCAGCAGCAGCAGCACCATCATCATCATCACTCGGTTCACAGCGACAGCTTCGTACGCATCACCATCCTCATCCTCCTCCTCATCCTTCATCACCACCATCTCCAGGCTTAAGAGAGACGCTCGCATCGAAGGATTTAAGGTGAGATGAAATTAATTAGCTGTTAGTGGCTGATGGCGCTGATTTCCCCCCTCTTTTTGTATTAAGACATCAAGAGAGGGATACGATGGGCGTGTTCTTCAGCCGTTTGCTTCACACAGCAATTAGGATCGATTTTGTGAATCGAGACGCGGCCCTATAATCTAATCCAAGTCGTGACAAGCCGCTGGCAGTGGGATTTCTAAGAATGGGCGCATATGTCAGGACGCAGGCTAAGAGACAATCGACTGGTATTTGTAATAGATTTATATTTATAATCCATCCGCATTTGTAGGCTGTACAAATTGGCCTCTTGACGACAAGGCCTTTTTACTCCTTATAATAAATGAAGACAGTTATGCCTGCACCGAAGGTTTAAATTTGGTCGTATCTAATCGGAGTCTACATTGTGAAATATAAAAATCCTTAAACCAGGACAGCACAGTACAGATATCACACGCTAACACTGGTGGAAACAGGCCTGTGAGAGCAGAATATCAGGGCTGAAGGAAGATTTAAGGATCTCTTTGGCTGTCGTTGAAGCCATGTTATCAGGTGTCCAGATTTATCATCACAAGAGAGGATGACAGAAATCTCAGTGTTTTAATAACCCTGCACGAGATGCTGATGAGTATCTGCCCTGCATGGCCTTGCAATGAAGTGATAAACTGCTGATGATTGATTTTTGAATGAGGGAATTAAAAATAAATAAATAAATAAAAAGGGCTTCTGAGAGCAGTAAGCAATACAAAGCCACCCTCCTCATCCTCAGGCCTTCCTCTTCTCTCCACTGAAAGGGCTGTGTGTTGCAGGCTGTGTGAGCTGTAGAGAGGCTGTCAACTTGACAACAGCGAGGAAATGAGGGACGAAAGTGGCCTCGAAGCTTTTGTTTGCATCGGATTAGTCTTTGCATTTACCCTTTAGTTTCTCAATGAAAGAAGTTTAGTTTACCTGTTGCATCTATCTATCTATCTATCTATCTATCTTACTGACTTTTATCTTAGAGACTTTTAGTGGCGTCTACTGGGTGCTTTAAAGCACATGATATTATTATAGTTATTTAGGGGTTACTCAGGAGACTTATTATTTTATAAGCATCCCCTTCTTTGAACTGAACATGGACTTTGTTTTTAACACTAAGCAAACCTTTTTAGCTCTTCCTGAAGGGAACTTACAATTCAGTTGCACATGCATTTTCTCTGTCTCTCTGCTCTCTGCTGACGGGCATTAGAGCGGGGCCAGTAATTAATGCTATCGGTGACAGTGTTGCTTTTTCCTTCTATCAAGAGACTGTGAAATGATATGTTTATAAAGAGGTGTTGATGATGCTCAGTGTCCCGAGAAAAGGTCAAACCAAGCAAAAATCATCTGTGCAGGTAGAGCACAGTTGCAAGAGAGCTTCAAAGTAAAACATTTATATTTAAACATCATATGCTGCACATACTGTTCGATACAGGCATGCCTGCTTGTTTTTAAAGTGCATAGAGATTATGGGCTGTAAGTGCTCCTGTCCAGGATATTATTAGGTTAGAGTCCTACAGTTTAGCCTGGCCAACCAGGCCTGGTAGGGTTCCTTTGATCAGTGCCAGTAAATCTGTTTATCATGCTGACAGTGATGGATCTGCCTTATGACTGGAAATTATCTCCTGAATTAAATTTAAAATGAGCAAATCACCAATGTGTGATTGTAGCATCCAGGACAGATGCTGGCATACACATAAACCACATGTTCAAAATTAGCACATGATGCTAAGATGGAAATGTTTTCTTCTTTGTTTTTTCACAGATTCATTTTGATCTTGTGTTGATTGACTTGTGAAGGTTGAATCTCCATTAACAGCTTTCCTTTTGCCAGCTAATAGCGACCGCTCCATTTTTAACTCTTTCCTTGCCTGTGATAAGGAATGCCATGGATGAAAAATAGCTCAGAGCATTCAGACTGTATATGAAAGATGGACGTAGCTTCCTGGTCTGAAAAGTGAAACCTTAAAACCTCCATGCTTTCTAATGACCAGCAGGGGGTGACTCTTGCTGCAAAAAGAAGTCAGTTGACACTTTCCTAAAGAGTGTATGGTCTCAATCTCTAGTTGCATATCTTACCAAATCCAACATGATGCACATTTTCTAATTTTTTCCCCCTATTGCAGTCAAAATGGAGAATAAACCAGTGTATGATTTAGCATAGGGGTGGGGATCACCACAGCAGGTAGTTTTTGCACCTGCAGTACCTTCACAGCTCACCAGGGGCCCACACTGCATTTATAAAACAATAATGTACAACTTGGTAGGTGTGTTGAAAAGTGCAGTGCATTCATTTGCAGTAACTTGCAAGGATTTACACAAATTTAGTGTTTTTTATTGAACAAAAGCTGTCATTCTGTGCTGTAAGTCCTTCATGTTGTTATTATATGCTTTACATAGTCTGAGTTATTGTAGCTGAGGCACATGTAAACTATGCCTCAAGTCCAAATCTGTCATTGCCGTTGCTTTATTGTATTTAGGTGTCACTGTTTTATTTCAGAAATATTAAAATAAATGTAAACATACTGCAGTGATGTAGTATGTCTCTAACAGATTCATATCCCAGTATTTAATGAACTCTTGTCAATAGTTTTGTGTGTACTGTACACCTGACTGTATTACCTGTCAGACCTTGTTTTTGAAACGGGGTGAAAGTAACGTTGCACTGATGTCCCATCATCGTCTCATCATCGTCTCTCTGTGCTTTTGCTGCACCGTAAATTCAAAGTGACAAGTGGTTTTCTTGCATGGCGACCCGAGGCACAGAAGCATACGGACCACCTGAACCGGACCTTAAAAATGTCCTTTAAATAGCACATTTTTCAAAAAGCGATGTGACACTGCAGCAAAGAATAAAATAGACATCAATTTTATAGCTTCTTTTTCTCAATTTCAAGCTTGGTTTGTTTTATCACATAGCTTCCTCCAAATCTTCAAGTTATCTTTCTTTTAATTAAAGGACATTTAGGGAATGTGTGATTTATTGGTCTGACTTTTTTAATCAAGTATTTTAGAGAAAGATTTCAGGTGAGGTCACCACATGTACACTAAAAGCCTGTGATTTTTTTTTCTTTTAATTCCACAGTAGTGTCAGATCCATTTAAGCCATGGTCACATAAAGCAGTTCTTCGCCATGAGATGAGCCACTCAGAGCATTTCTGCACCAAGAAGAATCAATTAGATTCACTGTTTTCAAGGCCTGATGTTTCACCCTGTAATTATTGCTCAGGCCTGTCTGTGACTCAGCAGAGAACACATGCTGAGTGAATATGGAGAGGCAATGGGTATAATCTGGATGGGCACCATTACAGGCTGGTTGAGTAATTTGAGTGGATAAACGAAAAGAGAAAAATGAACAGTTTCAAGATAAAAACGTGATAGGCATACATCTTTGTGGCACGGATTCAACAAGGTGCTCAGAGGCTTTCTTCACAGATTTTGGTCCATATTAACATGATAGCATCACACAGTTGCTGCAGATTTGTTGACTGCACGTCCATGATGAGAATCTCCTGTTCCATCACATCCCAAGGGTGCTCTTATTGGATTGAGATCCTTGTGACTGTGGAGGTCATTTGAGTACAGTGAACTCACTCAGATGATTTGAGCTTTGTGACATGGTGTGTTATCCTGCTGGAAGCAGCCATCATAAGATGGGTACACTGTGGTCATAAAGGGATGGACATGGTCAGCAGCAATACTCAGATGGGCTGTGGTGTTTAAACAATCCTCAGTTGGTACTTAAGGGGCCCAAAAAGTGCCATGAAAATATTCCCCACACCATTACACCACCACCAGCCTGAACTGTTGATACAAGGCAGGATGGATCCATGCTTTCATGTTGTTTACTCCAAATTCTGACCCTACCATCCAAATGTCGCAGCAGAAATCAAGATTCATCAAGACCAGGCAAAGTTTTTCCAACCTTCCACTGTCCACTTTTGGTGAGCCTGTGTGAATTGTTTCCTGTTCAGTTTCCTGTTCTTAGCTGACGACAGTGGCACCTGGTGTGGTCTTCTACTGCTGTAGCTCATCTGCTTCAGGGTTTGAAGTGTGGTTGTAACAAGTGGTTGTTTGAGTTATTTTTGCCTTCCCATCAGCTGAAAGCAGTCTGGCCTTTCTCCTCTTTTTCGGATCATCTTCTGTGAACTCTAGAGATGGTTGAGTGAGAAAATCCCAGTAGATCAGAGTTTCTGAAATACTCAGGCCAGCCCGTTTGGCACCAACAGCCACGTTCAAAGTCGCTTAAATCACTTGATGCATGCTCCCAGCTCCCAGAATGCCCCCAGAATCCCAGAAAGCTGAATCTGTTCATCTGGATGTAGCGTTTTCAGTGAGAGAAAAGTTTTGTCACTATCCAAGTGACCGAAACTGGCACCACTGACTAACAAAGGGCCATGAGGTCAGTTTCATGATCATTAATATGCAAATTGTCATGACCATCGGTCAATGGCCATGAGTACCATTCACAGAGAGTTGGGGAACGATGGGGATGGGGGGATGGGGACGGGGAATGATGAGGATGTACACATCCTGGACAGGGAGGAACGCTGGTTTGAACGGGGAGTCAAGGAGGCCATTTACGTGAAAAGGGAAAGACCATCTCTGAACCGAGGAGGGGGCCTAAGGGTACATCTTTCACCATTTTACAATGCTGTGATTGCAGCCATTCCCCAATCTCTGTGAATGGTACTCATGGCCATTGATCAATGGTCATGACAATTTGCATATTAATGATCATGAAATTGACCTCATGGCCCATTGTTAGTCAGTAGTGTTAGTTTCTGTCATTATGCAAATGTACTGTTTATAAGGTTGGGGAAATCTGCAGTCAGCTGAGACTGAGGAAGTCACTTGGATAGTGACAAAACGTTTCTCCCACTAAAAACGCTACGTCAAGATGAACAGATTCAGCTTTCTGGGATCGCTTAAATCACCTTTCTTCCCCATTCTGATGTTCAGTTTGAACTTCAGCAGATCATCTTGACCATGTCTACATGCCTAAATGCACTGAGTTGCTGCCATGTGATTGGCTGATTAGATATTTGCTTTTTTAAAGTACAGGTGTACCTTAAAAAAGTGAAAGCTACACGGTAATGTTCTCTAAAAACACATTTCCAGTCTAATGAGGGTCAAGTGACATATTTAATTTGTGTCAGTTGTCGTCAAAACTTTCATGTTACTGGACTAGACTTCATTAATATTTTATGTTCAAGCCCATTTCCAATTGAGTGAGCCAGTCTCTCTAATTTGTGGTTGTTTTGTGTCTTTTTGTAGCCACTTTGAATTAGTTTGCAGTCATTTTGTGTCTCTTTGTTGTCACGACAGGCCTCTGGGCCTGTGTCAGTAAGATGTGATCACTCAGTTATCCATTAATACTAAAAGATCATCAGAAATGTAAATAGATGCTGTTAAAGTAGCTATCAGTTTCCCTGATGATTCCCCTGGTTAAGGAAAAGCATTTTTCCATTAAAGGTTTACATGCCTGACTCATTATGAAATTGACCAATATAAATTTTCATTTCTTTTGCAGGCAGCCTCAACCTGTTATCAGCCAAGCGAACCAGGAGTCAGCTCTTTAAATCTGTGAGGTATATCCTGAACAAACTGAACCCCCAGCGCGTTCAGGTGACCTCTCAAGCTTTGAACTCTTGTGCATCTTCTGTACCTCTTTAACATGGAGGACGGTTACCAAAACCGGACTGCCTTCATAAAAGGTGCCAAAGACATTGCCAAAGAAGTCAAGAGGCAAGCGACTAAGAAGGTAGGCCGCTCAGTTGATCGAATGAGCGATGAGTACAGCAAGCGCTCCTACAGCCGTTTTGAAGAGGATGATGATGATGACTACCCCATGCAGGGAAGCCAGGATGGAGGCTACTACCGTGGAGACAGCCAGGCAGCCAATGATGATGAGGGCGGCCACAGTGACTCCACAGAGGGTCACGATGAGGATGATGAGATCTATGAGGGAGAGTACCAAGGAATTCCCAGGGCTGATTCAGGAAAAGGTAGTCTAGCTGGGGGTCCAGGATCAGTACGAGCCGGAGCTCAGCAGTTCAAAGATATCGGTGTGTCCGAGGCTGAGAGGAGGAAGGACCAAGAGGAGCTGGCTCAACAGTACGAGACCATTTTGCAAGAATGCGGCCACGGGAAGTTCCAGTGGACCCTGTACTTTGTGTTGGGGCTCGCTCTCATGGCTGATGGTGTGGAGATCTTTGTTGTCGGGTTTGTGCTCCCCAGCGCTGAGAAGGATATGTGTCTGTCTGAACCCAACAAAAGCATGCTAGGTAAGACTCTGCTCCTTCTGTTGTACATTTATTATCAATTTTATAACTGACAATACTTTCAGTAATCTATATATGTATATTTGTCCCTGTCAACAAACCTCCAAAGTATTGGCTGTGTATCCAAGGCCTGATACAACTCATTCCTCTGTGGCATAGCC
This sequence comes from Heterochromis multidens, assembly GCA_015108495.1. Lineage (NCBI taxonomy): Eukaryota > Metazoa > Chordata > Actinopteri > Cichliformes > Cichlidae > Heterochromis > Heterochromis multidens. Next base: position 7,770 of record VUQS01069405.1, read on the forward strand.
TTTAGTTCTCATCCAAGAACTATTTAAAAACCTAAATGAGTCACACTGTTGCTCTTGGCGACTTGTTCTTTCAATCCCACATACGACATACTGTATTTGAAATACTCACCAGAGCGTGACATGTTTATCGACTCTGTGGAGAAATGTTTTTTTGTTTGTTGTTTAAAATAAGAGGGCCTTCGTTTCAACATTTACACACATATGCACACATGTGATGGAGTAACACATTTCTGCCAATGGTTTCATGCTACCAGACTGATGTAGATAATGTTAGGCAAAAAGAAACATGCAGCAGGAAAGAAGCAGGAGAGCGACAAAGTGCTCATTTGATATCAACAATGTTATATCAAATGAGCATGTTAAAGTTAAAAAATGTTAAAGATTTCATTAAAAATGCTTTCCACATGTTTTTTTTTTATAAGAAAGGTAATCCATAGATTAATTATAACAATAATGAACACTTCAAAGACACACCTTTAATCCATGACTGAAACTAGACTGCACAAACCCAATTCAGAAGAAGTTTGGAGACTGTAAAATGTAAATGAAAACAGAATGCAATGATTTGCAAACCTTATAAACACATATTTTATTCACGATAAAACATAGAAAACATATCAAATGTTTAAACAGAGAAATGTAAGCAACAGAAATACGTCTTCAAAAAAGTTGGGACAGGGCCATGTTTACCACTGTGTAGCATCCCCTCTTCTTTTAACAAGTCTGTAAACATCTGGGAACAGCTGCTGGTCTTTTGGGAGAGGAATGTTGTCCCATTCTTGTCTGATAGAGGATTCTAGTTGTCATATTTTTGGTTTCACAATGGGCCAAATGTTTTCAGTTGGTCAAAGATCTGGACTGCAGGCAGGCCACTTCAGCTCCCGGACTCTTCTACTACAAAGCCATGCTGTTGTAATAGATGCAATATGCAGTTTAGTATTGCTGAAATATCTAAGGCCTTCCCTGAAAAAGACGTCTGGATGGAAGCACATGCTACACTCCAGATGTGCGAGCTGTCAATTCCATAGGCACTGATTTTCCCCATACCATCAGAGATGCAGGCTTTTGAACTGAGCGCTGATAACAGGCCGGATAGTCCATCTCCTCTTTAGTCCATGTTTTCATGAATTTCAAATTTTGATTTGTCTCACCAGAGAACTGTTTTACACTTTGCCTCAGTCCATTTTAAATGAGCTTTGGCCCAAAGAAGAAGAGAAAGAAGAGTTTCTGGATCATGTTCACGTATGGCTTCTTCTTTGCATGATAGAGCTTTAATCTGCATTTGTGAATGGCGCGGTGAACTGTTCACTGACAGTGATTTCTGGAAGTGTTCCTGAGCCCATGCAGTGATTTCCATGACAGAATCAGGCCTGTTTTTAATGCAGTTCTGCCTGAGGGCATGAGGATCACGGGCATCTAGTATTATTTTCAGCCTTGTCCCTTGTGCACAGAGATTTCTCCAAATTCTCTGAATCTTGTGATGATATTATGTAATGTAGATGATGAGATATTCAAATTCTTAGCAATTTTGTGTTGAGGAATCTTATTCTAAAATAGTTCTATAATTTGTAGACACAGTTTTTTTTTGCAGTTTGGTGAACATTTGCCAATCTTTACTTCTGAGAAACTCTCATTCATGTTACTGACCAGCTGCCAATTAACCTAATTAAAATGTTCCTCCAGCTGTTTCTTTTTAGTACCACTTACTTTTCCAGCCTTTTGTTGCCCCCGTCCCAACTTCTTTGAGATGTGTTGCTGCCATCAAATTCAAAATGAGCTAATATTTTTCATGAAATAGTAAAATGTCACAGTTTAAACATTTGATATGTTTTCTATGTTCCACTGTGGAAAAAATATGTGTTCATGATATTTGCAAATCATTGCATTCTGTCTTTATTTACATTTTATACAGCATCCCAACTTTTTTGGGAATTGGGGTTATGTGTGAAAGATAGTCATCATCACAATGACGTCACCCACTGGTTTGGTCATTTTAAAACGTCGTGTTTAGCATCATTACTGTCACTATCTTGTTTTTTGTTTTTTTTTTTAGCTCAAAACAACCATATTTGGATGGTCTGTTAGAATAATCACTGTGCTGTAAGCTATATAATTTGTAAGATGATTGCATTAAAATGGTCCAGAAAGCATCAACACCACGAACATGGTCGAGAGGTCCTTTTCAGTTACTCAAATAAGCACAGGTGCTGTCTAGTGGAAAGCTAGCAGCCATGTCCTATGAAACTTCAAACCGTGATGCAATTCAGGTGGTTGAGTTATATAAAAACATCATCATGTAAGTGGAAGGTTAGTTATAAAGACCAAAGCAGTTTTTTTGTACCAGGCTGCTAACATTGTGTTTCTACAGTAAAGTTATTAATTTTAACAAAGAAGCATAGACTGTAGCTATAAGATGGATACAGCTTCAAGGTCAGAAAAGTGAGTGAAGCACTTAAGCCTGCATTTTTTTTAATGGCCAGCAGGGGGCGGCTCCTCTGGTTGCAAAAAGAATACTGATTGTATAGATATCAATGATAAAACTATCCTACATCTCACTTGATTTATGACCTCAGTAAACACTTTCCTGTCAAGTTTATGGTCTCAATCTGTAGTTTCAAGTCTCATTTAATACAACATGATGTTTGCTTAGTAAATTATGGTCCCATTAGAGTAAAAAACAACAACAACAAAGCAGGGAAAGTGGGCCTTCTTTGTGATCAACAACTTGGTACTCTATGATCGGTTTCTCAGTCAGGTCATCCTTTATTTGTCACACCAAGATGGCAACGATTAAAATGCTAAGCTCAAGGCTTTAAGACAGGATCTCACCAACCAATGGGTGATGTCACAGTGACTACATTTATCTTTTATAAAGAATTCTAAGGGGATTAACCCCCTTTTAGAGCCAACCTCAAATTGAAACTGCATTTTTTGACATGCTTTCTTCATCTTTCAGCCTTGATCTTGCCCCCTTAACATGCACTATTTAAATATACAATACAAAACTATAGATTTGTGTCCAATTTTTAGCCTACATCTTCAGTGGGAAATGGGACAAATGATTCAAAAAGCACTGAGAGAAAAACTAAATCATTGTTGACTTTTATATTTTAATGGGGCTTTTTAACAAGGAGAAAAAAGGAAATGTGCATATTTATCATTAAAACCATCTATCTGATTTGAGACATGGCCGAGTAACCATGAGCTTGCAAACCCTGTAATCTCACAATTGAATTTCCTTTGCTCTATCCACAGGTCTTATTGTATATTTTGGGATGATGGTTGGGGCTTTCCTGTGGGGGGCTCTGGCTGACCGGATAGGCCGTCGGCAGTCTCTTCTCATCTCTCTCTCTATCAACAGTATCTTCTCCTTCTTCTCCTCCTTCGTCCAGGGTTACAGCACCTTTCTGTTTTGCCGTCTCCTCTCGGGTGTTGGGTAATTGAAAAAATAATTTTAATATTAATTCTTTTTTTGACAGTCTGTGTCTCTTAATGTGATTTGCTCTTGCTTCACTGTAACACTGTCTCACAAAGTTAAGAATACAGTGCCATGAAAATTCTTCTTAGCTTTTTGCATATTTCTCACTCTTAAATGTTTCAGATAATCTGAGTAAATACAAAATGCGTTTTTTAAATGATGATTTCATTTATTAAGGGAAAAAAGTTATCCAAACCTATGTGAAAAAGTAATTGCCCCTTTGTTAAGTCATGAATTAACTGTGTTCAAGTTCATTAGCCACACCCAGGCCTGATTACTGCCAGACCTGCTGAATCAAGAAATCACTTAAATAGAACCTGTCTGACAAAGTGAAGCAGGCTAAAAGATCTCAAAAAGCAACACATTATGCCAAGATCTAAAGAAACAGCTGAGCAACAAAGTCGCTGACATCAATCATCTGATTGTTGGGGTTTTCTCTCTATTATTGTAGGGTCTTTACCTTACAATATAAAGTGCCTTGAGGCGGCTGTTGTTGTGATTTGGTGCTATAAAAATAAAATTGAATTGAATTGAATTGAATTGAATATCAGTGTGGAAATGGTCCCAAAGCCATTTCTAAGGCTTTGGGACTCCAGTGAACCACGGTGAGAGCCATTATCCACAAATGGAGAAACTTGGAACAGTGGTGAACCTTCCCAGGAGCGGCCGGCCTACTAAAATTACTCCAAGAGCGCATCAACGACTCATCCAGGATGTCACAAAAGAACCCAGAAGAACATTTAAAGAACTGCAGGGTTATACAG
>VUQS01069408.1:0-10834 GCA_015108495.1 Heterochromis multidens
AATCAGGTGGTTGATTTACGTACAAGAAGATTCTGGGACACAGACAGGATCACAGAGAGAAATGTTCCCAAAATGAATCAAAACTCCAACAGAAATTATGTTAAACTAAATTTACCTACAAATTTAGATTCTATTTGGGGTGTTTGACAAACATATGTACACGTTTTGTAAGGATGTGCATTTCCACTTTTTCTGATAACTTAATAGCTATTAAAATATCCAAAAAAAAATGTACACTACTTTTTTAAATTAAATATTAAATGATAGTATTTGTTTTTTTTTGTCTGCTTTATTTTTTTTTTTTTTTTTTTGCAAAATGTCTGTGTAGGTTCTCAGTTTTTTTTGCAAAGCACTTTTTGACAAATAAATAACTGAACAATATAATCAGCTGCTTCTTCAGTGAGTCTCTCATCCTGATAAACTCCAACTATTACCATCTTGGAGAGCCACCTGAATGAGCTCAGTGTGCCAACTTCAGGTTAGAGTAGCCCTTCAGCTTGCAGTAAATGACATACTGTCACCAGCTGCAGTCCAAGACAGTGGAGTTGGAGTAGAACTGTGGGACAAAATCCTCTCTGGGGAAGCAGCTGAATGATAAAGGATAATTTGAAGAGCAACATAGCCAGTGAACCAGCTGATAAGGAACCAGAGAGGAGAAGACCCTGAGCTAGCTGGTTTAGCAGCAACAGAAATTTCAAAATAAGAGTGAAGGGATTGAATATAGTAAGCTGCTCACATAGTTAGTGCCACATTCTTCTATTTATTTTGTTTAATGGAGGTTAGAAACCAGCTTCCAGGTGCATTACTGCTACCTACAAGCAGTGGCAGCAGATTACACCCTGCCAGACTCTGGTGAAAATGTGGGAAAATGTATAGAAATAACATAAAATGTTTATTAAAAAAATGCTCACATAAAATCATAATTTCTTTAATAACTTAATGACCACTTAAATATTAAAAAATCCTGCCCATCCCAACTGTGAACAATGTCCACCCTTACTGTTCAGACATTTCATGTGTGCAACAGATATTAGAGCAGAGCAGGAAAACAACAGGTAGATAGTCACACTGAGTTGAAATAAAACATATGCCTTCAACATTATCAAGTTGAAGGCTTGTATTATCTCATGTTATATCAACCTTGTTCCGAATACCAGCTCTTATTTTATCCCCACCTCGCAAGTTCACAGGATTTGTTCCTTATGTTTGTTATGAGTAGTTTACAGTTGTGGGGATTTACAGTGGAATATAGCACAGTAAATATTAAGGTATCTCAATATAAGGAGACAGTTGGCTCAGTGGAAGAAATACCACTGTGGCTGTGTCACCACACTTCACCACTTCCTCGTTCATTGTTTTTATATATCAAAACACCTGGTTATATTTATTAACCATGGGGGATTTCCTTGGAAAAAAAAAAAAAAGAGACTATGCCTCATCCTGGAAATGCGTATTACTCAGCAGTAATGTGGGAATTCCCTGTTCCTGACCTGAATCAGCTGAACTTTAACTCTCTGTGTCTGGCTGTATCTTTAATCCCTTTTCTATAAACTTTTTTTTTTTTAAAGTACAGTCTAAAGTACATTTACAGTACATTATTTTTGGCCTTTTTATGAATTTAAAAACAGCTATATATAATTGGTAACAGAGCAGAGCAAAGCAGATGACAGCCACCCTTTTTTCTACTCCAGAAGAATGACACTGAGACTGAATCAGTGTATAGACAGTCTTGTCAGATTAAGGCATTGAAAAGAAAATCCAACAATGCTGACTGGGGAAAAATGTATGACAGTTTAGGGCATATGGTTTTATTGGGGACACTGTTAAAGAAAAAAAAAAGTACAATAGATTCTTAAAAAAAAAAAAAATGGGACTGACTGTTTTATTTCACTCGAGGGATGGAAATCTTGACATCATTATGTGCCATTAATTTAGCCATAAAACGATGGTAAATAACTGGCAGCAATAATAATTACATGGCTTACTGGTGTTCAAAGACTGTCACTTCTATTTGGCTGAGTGTAAGACAGATCTGTCATCATTTCTGCAGATCAGTAATTGTCAAACAATGAGTCAAAGCCACAAACTGCCCTCAAGACAGTTTCTGTGAGAGATGCAGCTCAAGGTTTAATTGTGGGAAAACCTTGACCTCAAAGGCAGCCTCTATATTTAAACCCCTGGATGTGACTGTAAGTAGATCCCACCATAATGAGACAGTAAAACTGAATGTACGCTCTGCTGTGGTGGCTTTAGCTTTGACTTCAATTCAAACATTAGGAACACTAATGTCCCATGTCAGACCTCTCAAATATACACAGTTAACTCACTTAGGAAGTGCTTATACATAAACAAGCATCTAAGCAGCACCTAATTATGCCTCTTATTATTTTTAGTATATAAATTGTCTCAGATGTGATCTTCAGAGAAAACCGCTGCAGCTGGTTTTACTTGAAATCAGGGCTAGCTCTATCAAACAAGAGTAATGCGCTCTGATAGAAACCTGTCCTGGCTGCCACATTATCTGCCTGTGAGTCCCTGTTTTGTTTCTGCTGGATTTTTCCAATCCACCTCTGAGAGGAAACAGCCACAGGAAAATCAGGAGCTGCAGCTGACAGAGACGGAGTGGGACGACACAGGTGGCCTTTCCATTTGAGTGGGGGTGGAAATGCATATGCACACACCAAAACATATGGAGTGTTTATTCTAAGCGTGACACAATCTTACCTAAACCAAATTAAAATGGTAGACTCTTCATATATTTTTGGAAGAATTGTTGTCTGACATCATATTGTTTATACAGCATGTTCAGTAACATAAAATAAAGGATATCTCTAAAAGTTTCTGTACATTAAACCCATCCATCCATTTTCTTTCGCTTATCCGGGGCCGGTTTGCAGGGGCAGCAGCCTAAGCAGAGAAGCCCAGACCTCTATCTCCTCAGCCATCTCCTCCAGCTTATCCGGGGGAACACTGAGGCGTTCCCAGGCCAGCTGAGAGATAAAATCTCTCCAGCCTGTCCTGGGTCTGCCCCAGGGCCTCCTACCAGCAGGACTTTCCTGGAACACCTTACCTAGAAGGTGCCCGGGAGGCATCCTTGCCAGATGCCCAAACCACCTCAGCTGGCTCCTTTCGATGTGAAGGAATAGAGGCTCTACTCTGAGCCCCTCTCAAATGACTTAACTCCTTACCCTATCTCTAAGGGAGAGGCCAGCCACCCTTTCGAGAAAGCTCATTTCCACCACTTGTTTCTGCTATCTCATTCTTTCGGTCACTACCCAAAGCTCTTGACCATAGGTGAGGGTGGGGACGTAGATCGACCAGTAACTCAACAAGCTTTGCTTTCACTTTCAGATCTCTTCATCACGACAGACTAGTGCAGCGTCCGCATTAAACCCATAAACTGAATATAAGAGATGGACATAGCAACTTTGATGTCACTAATCGGCTTGTGGCATTCATTTTGGCACCTAGATTTGAACATTTTGGCAGTTGCCATCTTGTTTTTTGAAACCTGTGTGAATGGTGTAGCTGAGGACACTGCACGTTCATAGGGTAGAGGCATCCCAGACAGATCTGTCGCTGTGATGTCGGCATTACGGAGGAGCATAGTCAGTAAATCATGCTCCATCCAGCACAGCGCAGACACGTGTGTTTTTGCTTATTATCTCTGCGCGACCTACATGGAGAGAGATTCAGTAGTGCTGATGTAGCTTGCTCATCGGCAAAACGTCGGGGCGACATGACTTATCTCTGCTTCACTTTTTCACTTTTACTCTCTCTGTGTGACCCTGTCCAGGACGCATTGGGTAACTTGGAGATTGTTTGGGGTGCATGACTCTCTTTGGAACAATAGATTGGGGTTCAAATCCTGATCAGGACATGGGTCCGGTAAGCTTATTTTACTCTAAATGTGACCATAAATCACAAACAGAGCATCATGTTTTATTAAATAAGACTTGTGTCTAGCCATTCAGACCTTAAACTCATTGGGAAATTGTTTAATGAGGTCATTTCTCCTTAGAATTGTTCAGCTTCTTTGTGCAACCAGAGGAGTTCCCCCCGTTGGCTATTAGACACATGACTTCCCTTTTCAGACCCAAAGTCTACATCCATCTTTTATATACAGTCTATGACAAAACCATAACCTAAATCTTAACCTCAACATTTGTTGATGTCATCACACAACCACTTCAGCACTTTTGTCCATTTGCAATCTTCTCCAGCACTGTTGCAGAAATCTCCTTCCTAACATCTGTGCCAACTGGAAATCCCTATGTTCACACATGTGTGTCATATAAGTGCCTGTACAGGCGGACTTGCTCACACAGTCTTACATCAAGCTTGTCCATTTTGAAAATAGCTGTGCCGGCGATGACAGAAGTGAGGTTACACAAACTGAGAGGTGCACGACCGGTTAAAACGACATCAAAGCGTAGTTTGACCCAGTGGATGTGACATCACTTTTGTCGTACGGTGCCATTTATGAGACCAAGAACGGAGAGCATAAATGGGCGCTAAGGCCTCAGTCTCACAGCCTAGAGACTGGTCGGCAACCCCCTAACAACCTCCAGTCACTAGGGAAAAATGTGTATTCCTCTACTGGTTGGGGAGTAGAGGTTGCTGGCATTCGCTTGGTGAAATTGGGGGCAAAAAGAGGGTGCAGCACCAAAAACCTCCTTGTGATTGTTTTGGTTGCCCATAATTTGCATGGAAGATGCTGACATGTCTGCAAACGACTGTTTGGTGACCAGTGGTTGCCAACCAGCCTCTAGGCCTGTGTGACTGGGGTCTATAATATTCATTTTAGCATATTATGGAGGAAAAATAAACTACAGATTTCAGTTAGCTCATTTAAAGTGAAAATCTCCTGGGGACATTTAAAAGTTAATATAATCAGGCAAGCATTACAAAAAAAGAAACGTACAAAAACAATCTGACCTTGACATAAATTTACATAAAATGCATTTAAAAGCAGTTAAATCTGAAACTAGATCCAATATTTTTAGCCAAATCAGAATAAAGGTCAGAAAATAGTGGAATAACTCCTCAAAACATATTCAGTCTCAGAAGCAGAAGCAGAAGCAAAATCAGAGAGAAAATTCAGTGTAAGAAATGTCAGTCAGTTCATAAGTAAATAAATGAACAAGAATAAAAATAACTTTATTGATCCCAAAGGGAAATTCGTATGTCTGACATAGCTCATCTGCTAGTTGTATGAGAATTGTAAAGCCTGATGGCTGTGGGTGCGAATGATTTTCTGTAGAGAGGAGTCTTCCAGTTGTGGTCTGATTTGCCAAGTGGTGGTAAGGCAGTAGCTCTCTAAGCTTCTTTGATATTGGCATGCAGCAGATCAAGGGTTTTTATTTCCTCTGGTAGGAGAGTCAACAAATTGTATGAATCCAGTCAGCTGGGAGGAGAGGGAAACTTGATTGAAGTAAATGGTAAATGGACTGATTCTTATATAGCACTTTTCTACTCTCCCGGAGCACTCAAAGCACTTTAAGTCTCCTGATATTATGAAGAGTGCCTCTGGATGTTTAGTCTGTATCCTAGCAACGGTTTCATGGAGAACTTCACATGGAGCTTCAGCTGTTGCCTTGTGTGGACTGTACACAAGTATTGTTATGATATGACTGAACTCTCCTGGCACACAATATGGCCACATACCAACTGCCAACAATTTAACATCAGGACAACTCATCCTCTCCTTCACAGTGACACGTGCAGGAACACATCATCTCTGGTCCACAATCAAAGCCAGACCCCCACCTTCTTTCCCACCAACAAGCTTCAGCATCGCCGTCCAACCGCATGAGGGTGAAACCAAGCAGATCCACATTGGAGTCTGAGATGTTTTGGTTCAACCATGTTTCAGATAAACACATGAGGCTGCACTCACGGTATACTTTGAGTCTTCACCAATATCTCCAGCTCATCACTTTTGTTGGGCAGAGAGTTGCCATTTCCCATGATGACTGTTGGCAGTCACTTACAAGCCTTCACCTTTGCACCAGCAACCATGAAAACACCTCTTATCTCAGCTGGAATAGGGTGGTATCATCCACATTTGCTGAATACCAACTAAAGGAATTTTCCCTCTGCATCAACAAGGAACTATCAAACTCATTCTAGTTCAGTGCTCACATAATGACCAGTTTGATCTCAAGTGGCCCAAGACTAAGATGTTTTATGAAAAATAATTGTAATTTCAACAAAATGTTTTTTTTCCACATGAAGTCAACCTACGGTCACAAGAATGTATATTTCACAGTGGCACAAGACCTTCAGATTTTTAGCTTTTGGACCTTAACAACCACAGTTTACTTCTTTATGTTACGTTCAAACTTGAGTACTAGAAATGTTTCAAAATTCTACTTTTATTTATCACACCTATGTTTTAATGCTGGTATCACCACACCAGGAATAGCACTGCATTTTATTGAAAATCTGAATTATTACCAAAACGTCACTGTAAATTTTATTCTTTGCCTTAGGTGGCCTTTTTTTGGCACCCACACAGCAGATTTAGTGACTAAAAGAACATTCCAAGCCTAAGTCAACAGGGCAATAAAATCTCCATAATATTACACAGCAAGAAAAGTAGGGAGCAAAAATGGAGGGGAAAAAAAATAGAATGTTTGACTCATGTGAAAACATTCATCTGTCCTTAATGTCATATCCACCTGCACATTGCCCTTTTCTGCAGCATCCGCAGGTGCTACCTGATTACCTTTCATGGGACTGCTAGCTTAATTAACTCACTGTTACTTAATTGAAAAGACTTTAAAATGGTTTTGTTGGTGTGGAGCTAGACTATTGCAGTCGCATGCCAGCGTTATCGTGTCACTTGTCGGTTAATACAGTATGCTTAACAAAAATATATCAGCTTCACTAGGCTTAATAAGAGCAGAATGAACTCAGTGCCCATGCCCATACGCCCATGGTTCATTTTGAATACACTATGAAGTGACAATGCAACAGTTACTGTTTGTTTTTCTGGGCAGTTACATCATCGTTCCCATACCTGCTATATGCAAATAAGGGATGCAAAGTGCCTACACAAATCGCAGCTTTTCTGTGACATGTTGTTAGTTAGTGTTCTGCATAACAGATTCATGGTGGGATGAAAATGATTTGGTGTTTTCATTTTCCTCTCTGTGCCCTGTCTCACAGAGCCACAGAACAGATGCCAGTGTTGGCTGTAGTCTTTTGGTTGTGGAGAAAGCCCATAATGAAAATGTTTTTTGCTTAAACTACGAGTCTACTTGCATTTGACATGTTTCTTTAAATCAGCGTGTTGTGTAGATACGAGGAATATTTTGTCTGAATGTGAGTCCAAGTATCAAAATATAAAAGCCTGCAGGAGGATGTGTGTGTGTCTTTCAGAGCGAATTTGTAGCTGCTGGTATGACTAAGCCTCTTGTCTTTTTTTTTTTTCATTCATTTTGTTTGTTCCTGTTTACTCTCCAAGCAGCTCCAAGCTGAGGACTCTTAAAGGTCATCAAAGCACACATAAAGCACACACACATAAAAATGTGATCTACCAGTGGGCTTGTACCTTTAAAGGAAGCAGCAGCAGGATTTTGAGGCAGCATTTGTCTGATGCGCTCATTTTTTAAATCAGCATATGTACACATACATTACAAGTACTGCACCAAATGCTGTTCGTCTTATAATACTAATAGGTTCAGTGCAGAAAATCCACAGTGAGAGCATGCCCTGGGTCACAGAAGTTAATGAAGCAGCTAGCTCCATATAATTTCTAGACTTGAGCCTTCTATAGAAAACGCAGTGGAAAAACTTATTCAATTTTGGAGCAGCATTTAGCATCTGAGTGATTTATTTGCCCCAGGGTATCTAATTCAGCACAGTGTGCTCCACTGAAAAGACCACATATTGTAGCATTATAGATTTTACATTTTTCACAAAAGCCAAACAGTGACTCTAAGCATTGTGTTGACCCTGCGTAACCTGTAAATTCAAATGGAAACACTGCACTTTTAGTTGCCTGTGTTCCTTGCCAGGTATCTACCATGTTTATCTTCTTTTCTGTGACTAGACTTCTGAAAAGCTGCAGTGTTTAGCCAACTTTGAATTGAAGACAGTGGTCCTTCTACTCTAAACAAACTGTGTCTGCCACTGAACTGATCCTCTGCACCACGTTTCTGTTTCTAAAAGCCTGCAAAGCTTGCTTCTTCCGCAACTTCCTGAGGCCTCTGAAATACATAAGAAGGAATGCATGGTGGGGGGAGTGAAAGCAATTACAGTTTAATACACTATAAGCTTTAATGAGTGGAATCAGGAAGCTCATTTGTGAGTGTTTTGCTTAAAGAGTGACAGAAGAGGAAAAAGCCAGGAAATGTCGCGTCGTTGGAGCCATTTACATCCTGCTACATGTCAATAACCAACCCACCTGTGTTGACATATTTAGAAAGGGCATTGTTTAACCTCATTGCAATAAAAAAAAGGTTGTTAATGCACTTTTGAAACCATTTTGGATGACAGAGAAAGTGACGGCACTCTCTTCTTCTCCTCCTTCTTCATTTATGTGACCAGGTTGTGGCTACACCATTCACCTCGGTGAAAGGCTCGCCAACCTTGGAGCACACACCCATAAACTCCCACTTCATGATAAATCATGCTGAAAGCATGCAAGAAACAGAACTCTTAGCAGAGACTGTTAACAAAGCTGGCCCACTTTTTGGAGGAGAGACTAATGAAGCAGCTGGCTGTGATCCAGAGAGTTTCTAAAACTCCAGGAGTCAGGAGGTAATGATGACTTCCTTTCTCTTATCATAGTTTGATGTTAGATTTGATTTTTAATACTTACATATTCAGGGAGAATAATAAGCAACTGAACTCACCTCAACTTGTTCAGTCAGAGAAAATGTAATGGGGGACCGCTTGAGAAAACTCACATCTTTCCTTTGCTATCTTCAGGAAAATGTCATTTGTCATTCACTAATGATGAACACTGACCAGCAGAACCTGTTGGCCTGCATGGGTCCTCTGCTCAGATTCTGGGGATATCGCTTACAGGTAATGAATGCTCCCCCTCTCTCCCAAAAACCTCATTACAAACTTTTACTGGCTTTCCCACAGGGATTACTGTGTCAGTATGTGTGTGCGATTTGTGTGTAGCTGTCTGTGTGTACATGCAAGGCTGAGTTATCTCCAAGGTAACAGTAAAGGACTTGTGGAAAACAGAGAGGGGAATGAAGTGTGGCAGCTGACTCAAGCAACATTATCAACTGTGCGAGATGCGAAATATCCTGAATGAAAATGTGCTGCATTGCCAGTGCTGATATTTTATTTGCCACAGCAAGTTTGCAAATTGGTGGTTGGAGGTGGCTTCTCCTCTTTCTCCCTTTTGAGCTCAAGCTCAAAGCTCTGTGTGGAGTTTGCATGTTCTTCCTGTGCCTGCGTGGGTTCTCTCTGGGTACTCCAGCTTCCTTCCACAATCCAAAGACATGCATATTAGGTTAATTAAAAGCTACTTTCAGCTGCTCCCTTATTCACAAGGGGTCACCAAAGCAGGTAGCCCCACACATTTGATTTGGCAGATGTTCTATGACAAGGAAGAAGGTGTGTATTGATGAACAAAGTAAGATTATTTTTCTGCTAAGCTAACTGGCTCATATTTAATAGTTAGGCATGAAACTGGTATTGATTCAGTCTTGGCCAGAAAGTAAAGAATAGTTTCCCATAAAGCTGTTGTCCTTGTGTGGTTGTTGACATGGTTGCTCTGTGAACTGAGACACAGCTAAAAACCACTTTACTGTGAAAGTGAACTGTTAGAATCAGTCTTTGTCTTCTCTCTCACGTTTTTTAAACTTTGGCAAGTTAATATATACACACATTATATTCTCCTGTGACTGAGATCAACATGTAAGCACCCACTCAGGAAGTACATAGCTGTCACCTCTGCTAACTGTGATCCAAAGAACCTGAAACATAAACACACTCAAAGTCACTGCATTCAAATCAAGTGTGCCAAGAAGCCTGCGGGGGCTCACTCCTGGCTCAGATGACATGTGGGTGCTTTTTACTCCACCAGACATAAATTGACGTCCTCTGCAGCGATTGATGACATCGACAGGGATCGCCCACTGGTGTTACTCTACTCGTGTTCCATCATCTGGATTTTAAATGTCTGATTTCTTCTGCAGACTTGACTGGACGTGTAGTCAAAGACCCTGAACAACAACCACTGCCTAATTATGAAACTGATGCAGGATATAATGATATGATAGGTCTGTATCATTTTTTAGCAGTGTTAGCATAACTACAGGTAGAGTAAAGGTTAGACTGTCATTTGTTCTCCCAGTTAGTCGACTTTGGTTTAAAGCAAATAAACCTCAACAGCTAGTTTATGATGCCCAGTGGATGCATAACTCTGGTAAGTTCATGACTTGTTCTGCCGCTTAGACATGCAGGTCATTTATCCTGTAAAATATATGAACATCTATTGGATGGATAAACTAATTTTTTGTTCAGACATTTCTTTCTGTTTGTCACATTTATGTTTTAAAGTGAAATATGTTGCTGATTACCATGGTAACATGCTTCAATTAAGGTGGCATACATGTTTAACACATACACAGGCAGTGTAAAAAATGGACACCGGATCACCATGATGTCACCCACTGGTTTTGGAATACACATTTTGAACCCTCAATGTTAGCATTGTGGCTGCTATGATACTATTTTTTGGAGCCATATACCAAGCTGTACAGGTGCAACGCACAGATACAAATATCGGCTAGTTAGGGCTAAATAATAGACTAAAAAAAAAAAAAAAAAAAAAAAAATTTCATTAAAAAAAAGAAAAATG
>VUQS01069408.1:19286-37626 GCA_015108495.1 Heterochromis multidens
CACAAACTTAAAGGCATTTCTGCAACTTTTATTAAAAAAAAAAAAAAAGTGAACAAAACTGGATGAAGCACAACCAAAACATTTATGACAAACAGCTTATTCTCATCCCAGAAGACCAAATACTGCAGGTTTCTAAAACTGGCATCTCACAGATATGCATTAAGATGTCTGATGTTGCTATCGCACACTTCTGGGGGAGCCTAAACCTAACCAAGTAATAAATAAAGGTAAAGGTTGAAAAAAAAAAAAAAAGGTAAAAATGAAACCGTCAGCAAGTAAAAAGCATAAAACACAAAGTTCCAAACCATGATCTATTGGCTTACACACTCACTCCACTGCGACCCCTCCAGCCTAATGCTGACTTTTTCATGCTTTAACATCCACATTAAATTTAGGTTTTTCTCCACCTTAGACTTCATTTTGCTCAAAAATGTGTTTTATACTTTGTTAAACAATGGAGAGTTTATTGTTTTATGGTGTAAAATAAACCCATGCCTCCATGTGAGGACATACTTTTTTTTTATATTACTTTTGGTTCAAAGATGATGGTTGGTTTTACTGAGCAGGCCCAACTAATCCCAAATAGTTAGGAGATGTTAAAAATGTATCCCAAACACAGAACTGAGAACTCAGGACTCAGAAGGTTAAAAGAGGTCTATTATCTCTACACATCTAATATTATATTGCACCGGTGCCAAAGGGAACCTTGTATAGTCTGCAGCATTAACAGCATTTGATAGAATTGCAGCATTTAATGGCCTGGGATGAAAAGCTTCTGAGAAGGTTTGTAATTTTTTTAAATAGCAAAAAGAACATTAAACAAAAAGTTCTTTTTCACTCAAAATATTTTTAAAACTGAAGCTGCCCCTCCCTGAGGTCTCTTCCTCTTAAAAGGGAGTTCTTCCTCCCCACTGTCGCCAAGTGCTAATCATAAGAGACCGTTGATTTGAACTGGCGCTATATAAATCAAAGTGAAATGAATTGAATACGACTCCATTTATTGATCCAGGGTCGAGCATCATGCTGTGCCAGCACATGTTCCAAGTAGCCACGCAAGGGATGTAAAATTGACAGCCGAAGCACGCCAGGCCTAAGGATTATCTGCTTAGAAATGCTAAATGAATCATGCATTACTGAATACTGAAATAACAGTAAATAGAAACATGCTCAAAATTTACTGTCACACTCAGGAGACCTCCAACATCAGCCATCTGCAGTAATCGTAAGGACCTCACAGCATCTTGTCACAGTGCTGTTGATTCTCTCTGTGCCGTTGACTGGATTGTGTATTCGTGGAAAATGTGAGCCAGACCACAGCAGATCTCCAAGCCACATGATAAGAGCCTCCGCCAGAGGAACAAGCTTGCAGCAAAAGCTCATGTGGAAGTCACAGCTGGCCATGCTGCGTGATGCAGATGAGACACATGCTTAGTACACTGTACTCACTGTTTGCTTGTTTTTTCATTGTTACTGATAACGTGTAACCAGGAGAATAACATTTCTTTCTTGAAGATTGTGTTGCTTTTTTTAAAATTTTTTTATTTGAGTCCCCTGTAAGTGAACAGCACTCAAGCTTGAAACGAGACTCCTGTGCACCAGAAGATGTTTCCCTCGAAAAACACCGGACAAGGTCTACTACTGCATACAGGAACATACTATATAGATAAATACTTGAAATTCTAAATTTGATCTTTAAAAAACTCTTTCAGCTAGAAAACAGTACGTTCCTTACGCTTAAGTGTGATTACAGACAAGTGTCTGTTGAAAGGAGTCCATATCTTTGTCGCTATGGTGAAGGAGCCTATTTCATGCTGGTAGTTTAAATGAAACCAGACTAAGAGTTTGCTGGTAGACAGGGAAAGAGTCTCTATATTCTTGGGTGGCATTCAATGCTCTGCAAACACTTAGCAGTAACATTTGATGCCCTGGCAGTTTGCAGACAACACTAAAGCACTTGCAAATGAAGAAAGAGGGATGGATTGTAAACAAACGGTTACGTAAAAACAAGAAGTCAAAAATAGAATAGAATAAGAACAAATACAAAATTAAGTGATAAAAGTTCATTTTTATTAGGGGAAACATTCAGTTTAGCCTTGCTTATTTAGGACAGGTAAGATAGGTATTGTATACAAAACAATAGCATGTTTTATATTAAATTCATAATAAGTTTGGGATTCAACCATTCAGGCCAAAGTAACATCATATAGAGTCCAAATATAATTATCATAAATTTGACCCACCTGAGAATTTTGGCAGAACTTCTCATTTTTAATATTTTTTGCCTTTATTCTCCAGGAAGTTCCACTGAAATCAAAAGTCTTTAATAAGAGAAGCCTGGTTGAGGTAACAGCCATGCAAACTAAAAATATACTAAAAATGCAACAAATCAGCCAATCACATGGCAGTAACTCTGTGCATTTAGACATGTAAACATGGTCTAGACACCTGCTGAAGTTCAAAACAAGCGTCCAAATGGGGAAGAAAGGTGATTTAAGTGACTTTGAATGTGGCATGGTTGTTGGTGCCAGACGGGCTGGTCTAAGTATTTCAGAAACTCGTGATCTGCTGGGATTTTCCCATGCAACCATCTCCAGGGTTTACAGAGAATGGTCTGAAAAAAGAAAAAATATCCAGTGAGTATCAGTTCTCTGGACAAACATGTCTTGTTGAGAGCTCAGAGGAAAATGGCCAGACTGCTTTGAGCTGATAGGTAGGCAAAAGTAACTCAAATAAATAGCCAAGGTCTGCTGAAGAGCATCTCTGAATGCACAACATATCGAACCTTGAAGCAGATGGGCTACAGCAGCAGAAGACCACACAAGGTGCCATTTCTGTCAGCTAAGAACAGGAAACTGAGGCTACAATTCATACAGGCTCACCAAAATTGAAAAATACAAAATTGGAAAAATGTTGCCTGGTCTGATGAGTCTCAATTTCTGCTGCAACATTCTGATTGTAGGGTCAAAATTTGGCATAAACAACATGAAAGCATCCATCCTGCCTTGTATCAATGGTACAGGCTAGTGGTGGTTGTGGTGGAATGAAAGATTTGGGGATGTGCAGCCAACAGATCTGCAGCAACTGTATGATGCTATCATGTCAATATGGACCAAAATCTCTGAGGAGTGTTTCCAGCATTGTGTTGAATCTATGCCATGAAGAATTAAGGCAGCTCTGAAGGCAACAAAAGGGGGTCTAACCCAGTACGAGCAAGGTGTACCTTACAAAGTAAGTCTGTTTGAAACTATAAAAAAGCAAAACTTTTCCATACAGCTTCAATATTCTGTACATCAGTCTGCATAGTGTTTATCTACCATTAGAGTGAGCCACGATTCAAGAGAATTATGATTTAAGAAAAAGTACTCTTAATGCTGAAATCCATTGTTTAATCGAGTCTTGATGGTTCAGTTGTACCAAAGCAGACTAAACTACAAATTCACACACTTCCTGGAGGAATCAGTTTGTCTTTACTCTGAGATTTGAAATAATGTAATTAGACACTGCTTTGCAATGTTGTGCAGTGTTTTGGCGCCGCTAAGTGAACATAGCCATTGTTCAAAATTACTCCCCACGACATTAAGCATTTTACAGCATAAACCATTAATCCTGAACAAAATGCATTTTCTGGCCCCTGCACTTCTTCTGTTCACAAGTTGTGAGTTGCAGCATCTGGATTTATCTGCACAACATCAGCTATTCACACATCCTGTGCTAATAAATTTCTCCCAGCATCAACACCGATGCACAGTGAGGGGAAAAAATAACACAGGAGAGTGGAGGATGAGTCACAGGCTGGAGAGAATGAGATGAAGGTGAGGAAAGGCTTTGGTAGCATTGTGGAAGAGGCACCTCAAAAAACAAACAAACAAAAAAATAAAAAAATAAAAAAAACACAGAAAGGGATAAAGGCAGGAAAAGAAAAGAGAAACTGATAGAGTGCACTTGTATTGATGACTCAGATTCAATATCTGATGAAAAAAGTGAGGAGGGCAGGTAAGAGTGAGAGAAGAAGATGGGTGCAAGAGTAGAAGCAGAATTGAGGGCAATGAGTCAGAGCATTGGAAAGTAAGAAAGGGTGGAAGGAAGGTGAGGAGAGGCCAAGAGTGGAAGTAAAAACCAAGAAAAGAGCAAGAAAAGGGACAAATAGAGATAAGCTTTGGGTTTAAAAAATTAAGGGAAAAAACAAAAGAAAGGTGAAAGTAGATGATTAGCTAGTCAGAGCACAGAAATGAAGAGAGTGAGAAAAGATGGAAAATTAATGAAGAAGAAAATGAAGATCTGGGGAGGGATGAAGTGATAAGACAGAGAGGTGATGAAGAGATCAAGACTGCCAAATGAAAATAAGCTATTAATACTCAGGTATTGGCATGGTTTCGCACTCAAAGTAAATGATGCACAAATATATCACTTCATTTTAGTGCTGTTAATACATCTAACTATGTGAGGTCTTCACTAAACTTTAAAATGTTTGCTGGGAAATGGAAGCTAACAGAAAGTTTGGTGTTGAACAGTAAAGGTAGTAGACAAACTGGAGTTGGAAAGCGATAGTTGATGAAAAGGAGAAGATATGTCCTTTTGTAGATTGGTTTAGTAGTTTGGGTTAACAGCAGAGGAAGCTTCTGTGTCTTAATTCCGGAAAGACTTAATTTAAAATGTACCAGCATACACATTCAATGTAAACTTCTGTAACAGGGATCGGGCATGTTGTTCCTGTGTCTGAATGTGAAACTCCACCTCCCTCTACTGGCTGCAAACACACCCATTTCTGCCCACACGATGCATGTGGGAGCAGAACTGTTCAGCAAGACACACTGAACACATTTCTGGTAAGTATTAAAGACGTGCAAAGACATATTACCGGACACCAAATCTGGTGATTTCACATCTTGAAAAAACTATGTAGCAACAAGGGAATTCAGTTTACCAAAGATTTGATTCTCAGATTACTTAGATCACAGTGAAAGATGAAGATATTTTCTTGTTATTTTTCTTGTTACTTTGTTTGGGCACAAGTAGTTAGCATGAACCCGTGCCACACAGCATATATAGCCTAAACTAATGCAATGCAACAGAGAACTCAGCACTCAGCAAGAAAACACAGACAGAACCAGTGGAGGACTGGCCATCAGGAGAACCAAGACATTTCATATAAGGATAATTTTGGCCTGCTGTGAATTTGAGCGGTGATACTATAAAAGCAGGAATGTGTTGACAGACCTCTCTGAATGCATCAATGTATCTGAGTGAGTTTTTGAGGTTGTAGGCTCAGCAGACCGTGGAAACTGAGGCTCTTGAAAAAGGCTTGTCTGACATTTACACCTTTTATATTTTTGACATCTGCTGGTGTGTTCGTGATTTCTTTGAACTGTTTGTTTTCCAGGGTGGAATGATTGTACAGCATACATCTTTAATGACTTTTAAAAAAGAAAAAGAAAAAAAAGAATTGGGTGCACAAGCTTGAATTTATTTTGGATTTTCTCTAATCCACACATGGTCAAAAGTATACATACAGACTCAAATGTATGCCTACACCCCCACTAATATTTGGTTAAATGTCTTTTAGACACTTCTGGTAGCCATCTACAAGCTTCTGGCATAATTCTGGCTAGATATTTGACCATTCGTCTTGGCAGAATTGATAGAGTTCATTTAAATTGGTTGGTTTGCTTTGCTTTTAAGTGTAGTTCAAATTTTCAATTGGGTTGAGGTCGATGGTTTGGGAAGGCTATCCTAGAAGCTTGATGTTCGCCTTATTTATCCATTCCAAAACCAGTTTTGATGTGTGTTTGGGATCATTGTCCTGTTGGAACACCCATCTGTGTCCAAGTTTCAACCATCTAGCTGTTGATTTGAGGTTAAATTGAAGAATTTGGAGGTAGCCCTCCTTCCTCATTATTCCATCCACTTTGTGCAATGTACCAGTACCACTGGCAGCAAAACAGCCCCAGAGCATGATGCTACCACCACCATGCTTGACAGTTGGTACAGTGTTCTTAGGTTTGAAAGCCTCACCTTTACTTTTCCAAACATACCTCGTCATTGTGGCCAAATAGCTCAATCTTTGTCTCGTCTGACCATCAAACTTTTCTCCCGAAGGCATTTAGCTTGTCCATGTGGGCAGCTGCAAACTTCAGTTGAGCTTGAAGGTGTCGATTTTGGAGCCCCTGACACCCTCTCAGTCCATGGCGATATAAAACTGGATTCACTGTGGACAGTGATGGTGGTGTTCAAGCAGTTTACAGTTCATGGCAGGCTTGAGCCTTGGTGTTTCCTGGGTTTTTTCTGAACATCCTAACCAATTTACTCTCATCTGAGGGTGACACTTCGGGTCTTTTTCTAGACCATGGCAAAGTGGTGATACATCCAAATAACTTGTACTTGCATACAGTTGTTTGAACTGATCTTGGAATCTGCAGTTGTTAAGAAATGACTCCAAGAGATCTTCCCAACTTGTGTAAATCCACAATTCTTCTTGTTAGATCTTCACTGAGTTCCTTGGACTTTTATTGGTCAATCCACTGAGTGCTGTCATTCAAATCTTTTTTTCTGGCAAACAGAAACTACCAGTTGTAGTTAATTATGATCACTAATGAGAAATTAATAGACCTTAGCCTGTCAAGTTAAGACATTGCAGAACTTTCATCTTCACGTATTAAAAGATTTAAGCGAATGTATGCACATTTTTTTTTTTTTTTTTTTTTTACTATGTATGTACAATTTTAACCCTGTATGAATTAGAGAACATTCAAACTTGTTCACCCAATTCTTGTTTTTTAAAGTCATTAAAGATGTATTCTGTACAATCATTCCACCCTGGAAAAAGAACAGTTCAAAGAAATCATTAAAAGCTCAAAATTACCATGACATTTCATGCCCATGATGAATATATATAAACATAGTGGACAATTTTTAGCCTTGGTGGAGTCTTTACATACCTACTAAAGTCGATAATAACTATTATTTTAAAATTTACATATTAAATTAATAAAATATGATGGCCTAAAAAAAACACAAACTTGAAAAATGTTCTTTTTGCATATCTTTTGTAGAGTTATGGTTATATATCGCTCTCTCCATGTCTCAACCTCCCTCCACTGTTATGTATGTGTAATTCATTTGCCAAAAAGAGAAAACCTGCAGCATAGCAATATTCTTTTTATTTTATTTTTTTATTTAAATTTTTTACATTTTGTATACTAGATATCAATATAATTAAGGTGAATTATTTTAATCATGTACAAAGAATCTGATACTGTAAATCCCCCACATATATTGTTAATGTAAAAGAATCCAACAACAAAAGAGGTAAAAGTTATAATGTTGAATTAGCAGCACATTAGCCTCACTGGTACTGACAGTAAAACTAAAAAGGGAACCTGCCAAGTAATCCCCAAAGCCAAAAGCTCAGGCTTCAGACTGCTTTAAATGTAAAGTTTCAGACAGTTTTTCTACTCTTGGATCTGTATGATGTCATAGAGAGTAGATAGCCCCAACATGGTCATCTACACAACAGAGGTCTGGTGGTGAGAATAAAAGCTCAACCCATCTTCTCTTCAAAGCCTTCTGTTTGAAGAGGGGCAGCCAATCAGAGGAACGTTGGCTTAAAGGGAGGGGAACTAAAATGGCTCATTTCAGACAGCTGGTGAGCTGAGGGGCTGCACCAAGGCCAAATAATAGATAAATAAGAATTGTTTAGCGATGTAAGTCACGCAAAGCTATTCTAGCAGAGTCCAAAAAATGTAAAATGATAGAATGCGAAAATTAAGGTAGATATAATTAATATTTTTAACTGACAATGTTGATAACATAAAGCCACAGAGTTCAGTTTCTCGTCATGTTGTTGGCTATCAGTACAGTAGGCAGATGCTTTCAGTAAGGATGCCACTGTCACTATACCTGCCCATCTAAACAGCCAGTGGGCCACACAATTCTGATCAGGTAGAGACCAAAAAGAAGAACTGAAAAGGACGGTGAACGTTAGGACTTGCGCTACACACCAGATGTGTAAATAAACTACACACATAAAGGGTGTTGATATAGTGTTTTTTTCACAGTACATTTAAATTGTCTTTAAATGGTAAAACAAAAAAGAGGGGAAAAAAAGTAATTGCAGGTTCAAAAACACAGGTTTAGTTCAACAAATTCAGGGGTTTTACTGATCCATAAGTCTGTCATGGTCTGCTATATGGCGGTCAGATTTTACAGCACATGATATCACAGTGTCAGATTTCTGACTACTGCTCATCTACAGACTGAAAATGGCCTTTATGGAGAGGTGATGCAACATTTTTCAACTGAACATGACTTATGCTACTATATCACTTTATTCAGACCTGTTCTTTGGTTTTTAAAAAGGCATCCTCAAATGTATTACTGATATAGACAGACAATACCCAGTGTCCCATTTTATGTTCAGCCCTCTTAATACAATCCTTACATAAGAATAATTTATTTATCATGTGTAAAGCAATTAAAGTTGCACTGCTACTTGGTTTTATTCAAAAATGTTGCTGTAGGAAAGTAAAACCACTTCTGACCTACTCCATGTGTTGATACTAAAGTGTTCCATAGCTTCTGTGTGGTACACATAGGCTTTATTTAATAAAATATACATCCACTCTATGGCAGTATATGGTCTGTTGGTGTTATTTAAATGGTTTTAAAATATAATTTTAAACAACATTGTATAGGCTTGATATTGCCATTTAACACTTAGAGTGTAATGCTAACTTTAGCCACATGGAGGAGCTGCAAATCTGTGATATCACAGGTTGGCACTTCTGAAATCAACACAAGGAATGGGGATGTTTAAAAAAAAAGAAAAAAGAAAAAAAAGAAAATGTTGAATCTTGTGTTAGTCAGTAATTTGTTACTGAAGGTTTTAAAGACATTTACTTTCTGTTTTTTAATTACTGATTATTATTTTGACTTTAACAGTACAGTGCTGGGAAAAAGTATTTGATTCCTTCTCGATCCACCTGAGATCCTTTGGCATGACTTTAAACAGGCCGTTCATGCTCGAAAACCCTCCAATGTGGCTTTATTAAAATATTTCTGCAAAGAAAAGTGGGTCAAAATTCCTCCACAGTGATGTGAAAGACTCATTGCCAGTTATTGCAAATGCTTAATTGCAGTTCTTGCTGCCAAGGATCGCACAACCAGTTGTTAGGTTTAGGGGGCAATTACTTTTTCACACAGGGCCAGGTAGGTTTGGATAACTGTTCCCCTTAATAAATGACATCATTTAAAAAACTGCATTTTGTATTTACTCTGGTTATCTTTGTCTAATATTAAAATTGTGTGACAAATATGCAACAAAATAAATCATTAAAGGGGGCAAATACTTTTTCACAGCACTGTAGCTCTCAAAAGGACATCTGTGCTGCATTTGTTTAAACAGCTAAAGAAAATGTGAATGGGTTTTATTACTGCTTTGTTTACGCGTGTCTGTCTTTAAGCCTAGTTTAGCCTGATGACACCCATTAAGGCATTTATTGGGTGACCTGGTGTGATAATATGAGGTCACCAGAGTTCATTCTCAGTTTCTGTGCAGCCCTGCCATTGGTCAGTACCCCCTGCAGTGTATCCCAGCATATGATTAGCCTTCAGGCCGAGACTGTCTCAGTGCACATACGGTGGCCCAAGATTAGTGTTAAGTAGTTTGTGAAGACAGTGCTTAGATTGGAAGAGGCTGGATTTTAAGAGGCAGAGCTGCTGCCTGTGCAAAAATGCCCTTTTTGTTTATGCTGAACATCAGAAGGTGGAGTTTAAATTACGTATGCCATCATTTTTCTTTTTGCTTTGCAACACCGTGTGTATGCTTAAGCCCTGTATACACTTCTTTACTTCCTTCATACAACAATCACAAAGCCAACTTAAAATAAGCTATTTATTCTGCTATTATTTATAGCATACTGTCCTTTACTGTGGTTTCCATCTTCATTGACACTGTTGGCACCAAAAACCTCTTTAAATCCTCTGTAATGAAGTATCTGAGTAAAAGTTACATGTGAATAGACAGTCCAGAACATAACCTCTCACAAAACCACATTTTATCACTTTGTTAGCTTTACATTTATTGGATTAATAAGATGCACAGAGAGCAGTACTGATACCAAAAAGTAGCAAATTGTTCCATTAAAGAGAAAGAAAAGGAAACCCCAACAGCATGAGACAGTTTATCAAAATAAATATATTTTTAAATTTAGTTTAAAAACTATTTTTGGAAAACAAAATCTTTGAAGCTCAACACCCGTTGAGGTGGCTCAGCGTGACTTTTTTTTTTTTTTTTTAAAAACAGTGCCGGGAATGTGTTCAGCTTTGTGGCATATCACACTGGCTGCGAGGTTCAAACTATTGAGACATAGAACAAAGATGAGAGGCTGATGGAGACTCCGCTGTAGAGGCTCTACAGCAGTGAATAGGAAGTTGGATGAATAGGATTTGGAGGGGTGACAAATCGAACGGGGGATTAGGTGTCTGTGTGTTTGTGTGTGTGTGTGTGGGGCGGGTGTGAGCTCCACCAGCTGGCTGAGTCCTCCTTCCCATTAACTGAGGAGGTGTGTGTATGTTTGTGAGACATGCACCTCATGTGTTTGTATTAAGATGTAAGCCCACTCTGGATGATCCTCTTTATGTTTCAGAAGTTATTATATACTTATGAATATGCAACCTGTTAAAACCATGTGGAGTCAACATGCATATTAAAAAGGAGCTCTGTGTGACCTCAGAAAACCATTATCATCAATGATGCCAGTGGCCCTTAAGTGAACTGCAGTCTTACTCACATTTGCAGTGTGTGTGTGTTTTTTTTATTTGTTATGTTACAATCCATTCAGACATTGGCAATAAAAAAACATTTAATACAACTAACTTAATGTATATTTAATTTTTGTGTATTTTATTGGTAACATTACAGATTTGTGTCATGTACATACTTCACTACATAATACAAAGGCATGTTTGGATGTAAGCAAAATTTCCTCTATATAGCAAAAAAAGCTGAAGTTAATATTTTGTATATTTTTACCAATATAATCCACTTTTCTTCCTTGAGTAATAACCAGCAAAATACCACTTTCATGATAATCTTAGCTTATTCAGTTTTACATTACTTGGGAAATGTAAATGTCACAGTTTAATTAAAAGATGTTTAAATAAAACAAAATAATTTAACATTTGTATACATTCACATTTCTGTCTATACAACTCTTATTATGATTGCTATTTCCAGCAGGCACCAAAAGAAAATCCAAGTGGGCGCTGTCATGATTGCAGGCTATGGTACACACATGATGTTGAGGCTCTGGTGCCAAATGATGTGGGCGGAAGTGAGTAAAGCAAACTTTCTGTCTCCACAAATAGATTTACACCCTTTAAACCATGAGGCTTTTTTAGAATTTGGCTTGTAAAACGTGAGTAAAGGCCATCACGCATCCAGCCTCTTGCTGTCAGTCGCAATCGAAGAGGACACTTTATCACAACATTTCACAGAAGACATTCTGACATGTTAGAGCAGAAAATTGATAACGTTAGTGAAGGCTGCTTCCAAATTAGTTTTGTCTTCTATGGCTCATTGCAGCGGCTTAGTCGGACACTTAAATGGAACAGAGCTGTCGTTAAAGTTATTAGTTCCACCTGTGCCGCTCCTCCAAGTCAAGATTTCATTTTCTATTTCTGTTTTGTGCCTTTATTTGACAGTCATAGCCCGAAAGGAAGTGCAGGGAGAGAGACACACATACCAGATATACATACCATACATACCAGACATGTGTAAATGCACACAGAAACAATGTGTACTGTGTACTGGCAGAAAGATTAAAATATTTTTGGGATGAGGTTAGAGATACGTGTGAAAAAGAAGGAAATTAGACTTGGTCTGCATCCAGAAAAACAGAGTTATATTAAAAATGATAAAAAACATTATTGAACCCAAGTTTTTAAATGTCAAAATAATAGACACGTTCAACACTGGATAAGACAAATGATTCATATTTTTCTCCTAGAAAAAGGTATATACACAAAGACAAAAAAATTTTTTGAAAAGGTCTCTGAGCCTCTTTGAAACTTTGAAATGATTTTGATTTTACCAGTCAGCACAGTAGATTGTTTAATGTAAACCATGCAGTATTTATTGTGTTATATCCTCTAGAAGATTTTTTTCTTTTTATGAAAACTTATTTTTGAAGAGGAGGGGTTGGTTTGTTTGCTTTTTTTTCTGCTGTTTTCCATTTTCTTTTATTTGTTTTTGTTTAAAAATATTCTATATAAAAAGAGCCACAGCATAGTCACCTGCTGGTTTGTGGACTTTGGTCCTGTTTGGCATTTTGACCTTAATCATCTTTGTTTTTTGAAGCCGGTTGTGACCATACTGAAATGAGAGAGTAGACCTGACGGGTGTACTATGAAGCCAGATTAATAGGCAACGAGCTACGTTGAGCTTAAAGTCAGACTTTTCTGTATCACGAAAGTGGCTCTCTGCCAGGGGTTGTAGGTATTGTCAAAGCAGCTAATGCAAAGAAAGCCTGGCTGTGTTGAACTTCCTTTGTAGTACACCCCTCTGGGATGTTGTTGGTTAAAGCTAGCCCTGAATAGTTAGCAAGGTCTATTTCACAGTGACATCAAGGCCCATTTCCAGTCTGACCCCTACACACTTTCACTCTGTCTGTGTGGTGCGTCCGCCACATTAAATGCTCATCCAAACCAGCTAGCCTTAAGTGGGAATAGGTTTTCTGTTTGTGAACGTCGAATTCTTGTTTATTATTTAATTTTCCATTTGATGAACTTGTAATTGTGAGATTTTTTTAGTATCTTAGTTTGTTTTTTCAGTTAATCGTGTCCTGTTAGTATTCTGCTTTATCTTTATGTTTGAGTCTCTGTCTCTGTGTTTAGTTACTTCCTTTTTTTATTGGTAGTCTTTGTCTTGTGCCTTGTATTTAGTTTTACTTCCCTTGTCTAGTCTTTTGTGATTAGTTTCAGCTGTGTTCCCCAACTGTTTCCTCTTCTCTTATTACCTCAGTCCCCCTTAGTCCTTTGTTGAGTCATCCCACATAGCTGTGTGTTGGTTTCCCTGTGTTTCTTAGTGTTTCCTAGTGTCTCCTGAATACCTGCATTCCCTGGCTTCGCGCTTCGTTTGTGAACCTTGTCACTTTGTGGATTCAACAGCATTAAAAGCTTGCCTTATGTTTATTCCCATCTCCTGTGTCCTGCATTTGGGTCTGCAATAAAACGATCCTCATCCCACACAGCAGGTCGTGACAGTATGTTGCATAGCCCTCTGTGTAGGAAAATACTTACGCAAATGAACATGAAGGTGCAGCATTTCCTGTGTGTCTGATATGAGCAAACTCAGGGTCCTTATAAAAATGAGTGATTATTTAGGCACTGTCTCAATAGTCCTAATAAAAAGAAATAGTATTCTTAGGAATATTGTACATTTTTGTACATGACTTTAGTGTTTTTGTAAAGTGCTTCATAATGTATTTATTACTTTTGAAATTTTTTTTGTTTCTAAAGGTGGCAGCCTTTCAGGAATGTTAAATACTTGGAATAACTGCATTTGCCAGTAGGTGCTGGACATAATCTTAATGCATCTATCCAATAGTGGTATAAATTGCTGAAAATGCTGATTACAAGGTGCTGTTTCTCAAAGTTTGTCACTGTATTACTGCTCTACGACTTAATTAAGCGACCCTTCAGCGGCCGCAAGTGTGACTCCACATGAAGGTACTCTCATCCTGGAATGAGAAGGTGTAGGGGTCGGATTGGTATTGAGCCCAAGTGTAATCCTAAAGGCAAGCTTTAAACAAAATGTATTTACTGAAGAAACAGACACTTGAGGGGCATCCAAACAGGAAGGAATGACCACAAATTGTCAATGACAATCACAACATAAGAGACACTAGCAACACAAGGTGGGTCCCTTTTCTCAAATTTGATGCAAGTGATTGAAGCAACTACCAATGAGAGTGAACAATACCACTGACTGACATATGAGCGGGTTACCTAGGCAAGCAGAGCCTGGAATGGCCACTAGCAAAAAACTGTCAGCCAATAGAGTGAGTGTATGGAGGACAAGCAAATCACTTCCTGCGTGGACGTCCCATTAGTGTCTTTTTGTTCAACCAAATGAACAAGACACTCACAGGACGTCACCGAGCCACTGGACCATGGATGTTGCAGTTATGTGGACTGCATCTTAACCATTAGACTACCATGTTACCTTTGTCAAGATGTTGTGAAAAAGGATTGTATGCCTTTAAGTAGTTATTAATACAGGTTTCTGACAGTTGGGGCTGACTTTCCACCCCTTACTTGAATTTTTTAAAAATGGATCTTTGATATCAAACAAGACAGACAATATCATGCATCTTATTTCCAATCAGCTGGTTGGCTATCTAAGCTAATCAATGTTATATATCCACTGAAAATGCTGTCCACCTCTTTAATGCTGCCATGTGACTTGCTGTAAAATAGCAATGTCATGGCTGCCTACATTTGATACTGTGCCACAAGTCTGAAGCTAAATCGAATAAAGGCAGAAAGTAAACATCCTCACCAACTGATGACTAATGTATAAGCAAACATTATAAAATGGTCATTGAGGACTTTTACTCGTTACACAGTGAATGTGATCTTCACTGAAAACACTCTTTTCCCCCAGAATCCAGCAACAGTCCTCAAAAAGCACTTTTTTCAATCTGCACCTAGAATGAAAGTACAGGGAACATTAAGAGTCATGCATTCTTGGAAAGCAGTGGGCTTCACTAATGGATCCAAATCAACAAGCCAATTATCTGTGGTGTAATTATCTCCGACAGGCAGCATGCAAAGACTCAGCCTGTCATTGACTGGCTGCTGGATTCGCCCTTGTAAGAAATTGCCTTTTTTTTTTTTTTTTTAATTCCTCTTTTGTTCGCCTGCATTGGTTTTCAAGGAACATTGGGGAAGTCAATAACACATCTAAAGTTTTATCACCACTGATTTAAACTGAGTGAGGGAAGAGGATGTGTCATTCTAACCTTTCAGTTTTGTTATACACTATTAGTCAGGAGAGCATCCAACTAAGGCTGGCAGCTAAGAGGTGGAATAACCAGCAGATTACAGTGGTTTACATCATGACATCAACAAATTGCATGTTTAAAACAATGAATGCTGAATGAATGCTGCTGCAGAGTTAGTTATCAAAACTTGTTCCCTGGGTGTCAGAGCCCATTGCAGTTGAAGTTAGATCATAGATTTTTTGTGTCAATTCAGTGGGTGAAACTTTTAAAAAAATGTTTAGTACCTTCATGTTAAAATAGACCATGTCCTAAACCCTTAGCTTAGGCCTGTCAAGCTTTGAATTTTTCTACATAGTGAAGATATACACTCACTGGCCATTTCATTAGTTACATCTTGCTAGTACCAAGTTGGACCCCCTTTTTGCCTCCAAAACTGCCTTAGTTCTTTGTGGCATAGATTCAACAAGGTGCTGGAAACATTCCTCAAAGATTTTGGTCCATATTGACATAATAGCATCACACAGTTGCTGCAGATTTGTCAGCTGCATGTCCATGATGTGAATCTCCTGCTCCACCACATCCCAAAGATGCTTTAAAGGATTGAGATCTGGTGACTGCAAAGACCATTTGAGTGCAGTGTTTAAGATGGTTTGAGCTTTGTGACATGGTGTCTTGTTCTGCGTGTTATCAGAAGGTGGGTATACTGTGATCATAATGGGATGGACATGGTCAGCATGTGGCATTTAAACGACGCTCAGTTGGTAGTAAGGGGCCCAGAAGATATCCCCCACACCACCAGCAGTAACCTAAACCACTGATACAAGGCAGGATAGATCCAAGCTTTCATGTTTTTTTACATCAAATTCTACTATCCGGATATTGTAGCAGAAATAAAATTTCCTATTGTCGTCTATTGTGGCACCTGGTGTGGTGCGTGCCACCGCTTCTGCTTCAAGTTTCAAAATGTTGTTAATTCAGAGATGCTCTTCTGCATAATTTGGTTGTAACGAGTGGTTATTTGAGTTACTGTTGCCTTCCTATCAGCTCCAAGCAGTCTGGCCATTCTCCTCTGACCTCTGAGATCAATAAAGCAGTTTCTCCCAGAGAACTGCCGCTGACTGGATCTTTCCTCTCTCTGTAAACCCTAAAGATGGTCGCACAGGAAAAACCCAGCAGATCAGCAGTTTCTGAAATACTCAGACATGTCTGGCACCAACAACCATGCTATATTCAAAGTCACTTAAATCACCTTTGAACTTTATCAGTTCATCTTGACCATGTCTACATACCTAAATGCACTGGGTTGCTGCCATGTGGGAGACTGATTAGATATTTGAGTTAACAAGCAGTTGAACCTATTGAAGTGCCCAGTGAGTGTATGGAGCTTTTAGTAAGATGTAAAAAGTAGTTCAACAAGTTCTTGTTGGCTTTTTTTATTTAACAATTACAAAATAAAACACAAGGGGCAACGTTTAAAGAAGGGTATGTTCAGCTAAGTACCTTACTGTTTTCAAGCATGACCATGCTTAAAGCAGTTTCCTGAACATATTTATTGCTTATATTACTGGTGTACAGCTGGCTGAATGACTCAGTTGTTAGCCCTAAATAAAAGTGAATATTTGGGGTTTCCAAGTTATCTTATCTTTTTGACATTAGAACTCTCTCAGGAACAATGCTGCGTCTTGTTCATGGGCTAGGAGTTGGTGAAAATGCTTAGCCTAGCTTTTGTCTTTTTGATAAAGTGTCAAGTAAGTATAGCCAAATTTTGTATTATTATTATTATTATTTTTGCAAGGAATTACCTGGCAGAACCTACCTATGTAAACAGTAAAAGACCTTCTTTGTGAGGTAATAATCACATATACACACTCTGTTGCACATCTGCGTGCACACACACACACACACACACACACACTTAACAACCATCCCCCCTCCCTTTGACTTCCCTGTGCACTGGCCTTAAGAAGTGTTCTGTTGCTGGGTAATGAAGAGGAGGGAGGTGGCGAGGCAGGTGCTGCTGCAGGGGAACAGTGGGCCACTTGTGGTTCCTTTGAGGGACTCTCCACACTCATCCATCTCTCTCTGCCCTCCTCCTGCACGTTCACTTTGTCTCGTGCCGTTTCAGCCCCACCACCATCACAGACAAGTGTGATTCCTTGCCTCCTGCCTGTCATTTCTCCCACTCTTAATTATTTTCTCTTCTTATCCTCTCCCTTTTCTTACATTAGATGAAGATAAAACAAAAAATAAATAAATTTAAAAAGTCATAAATCCAACGAGAGTCTATTTCCTGGACGAATAGATATGTCACATCCTAAGATGTGAAACCTGTGTGTGACTCTGACCATGTTTAAATTACATCTTTTATCTAGCCAGTCAAATTTCTGTGCCTACTGAAGCTTGGCTGGTTGCTTGGATAAGACAAAGAAAGAAAGCAGCTTCTAACATGTTTGTAAGTCATTGTTTTTGTCCTGGAAATGCAAAGATTCACTGTAGTCTAGACGATATTCAACAGCACACTGTCAAACAGGATTCTTTTAGTGGCTTTATTAATTTTTTTTTCCTCTTTGAATTGAATTTTTGCACCATCAACATCATCATGAACAACACCTGAACTGCAGATGGGTCTCCCACCACAATGACAATTCTCTCAAGGGTAATGGGCTCTGAAAGAGGCAATGAACTATTAAGAAGTGATCAAACTCCCATTTAGGCCATCGGTACAGCTCATTTTTCTGTGCTTCGTCTCACCACAGACGGGTGGCTCTGGAAAAATAAAACCTATGGAAACCTCAGATTCCAAGTATGAAGTCTTGAAGTCTTCTCTACTCAGAGTCTGACAGTCTGACATGTTAAAATCAATACTGCACTGACTGAGTCTGCTGAATCTGCACTCCGGATTGTTATGAATTATAAAGGAAGGCTGTGTGCTATTTATTTGGGAATAATTTGCACCCAATGAAAGGGACACAGATATTGCAATGTTACAAAGCCATTTTATTCAATTCAATTCAATTTTATTTATATAGCGCCAAATCACAACAAAAGTCGCCTCAAGGCGCTTTATATCGTAAAGTAAAAACCCTACAATAATACAGAGAAAAACCCCAACAATCAAACGACCCCCTATGAACAAGCACTTGGCAACAGTGGGAAGGAAAAACTCCCTTTTAACAGGAAGAAACCTCCGGCGGAACCAGGCTCAGGGAGGGGCAGCCATCCGCCGCGACCGGTTGGGGGTGAGGGGAGAAAGACATGCTGTGGAAGAGAACCAGAGATTAATAATAGCTCATTAAATGCAGAGAGGTGTAAAAACACAAGGTGAGTGAACAGAGGTG
>VUQS01069412.1:21726-37258 GCA_015108495.1 Heterochromis multidens
CTAATTGAGAAAAAAAAAAAAAAAAAAAAGACATGCCCCTCAATGCATATATTAAACAAATATGTAGGACTTCTTTCTTGCATTTGCACAATATCTCAAAAATTAGAAACATCCTGTCTCGGAGTGATGTGCAGACCTGTAGTAACTATAGAGAGATAAAAGTTGATGACCCATACCATGAAGCTATAGGAAAGAGTAGTTGAAGCTAGGCTGAGAAGAAAGGTGATGATCATCGAGCAGCACTGGACAAAGGATGTTGAAGATGGAGCTGCCAGACAGGAGGAAAAGAGGAAAACCACAGAGAAGCCTGGACATGCAGAGGGTTGGTGTGACAGAAGAGGATGCTAGAGATAGGGTGAGTTGAAGGGAGATGATCCCCTTTGGTGACCCCTAAAGGGAAGGGCCGAAAGAAGAAGACTTAAACATAAGTGGCCACTGTTCCCATTTTACAGTGCACTACATTTTTCTTGAACCTACTATGTTTGTT
The DNA here is from genome assembly GCA_015108495.1 of Heterochromis multidens. NCBI lineage: Eukaryota > Metazoa > Chordata > Actinopteri > Cichliformes > Cichlidae > Heterochromis > Heterochromis multidens. The sequence continues at coordinate 22,214 of VUQS01069412.1, forward strand.
ATGTAAAATTAGCTTGTAATGTAAATGATCATAAAAATCTATTGAAATCAAAAGTAGGCCAACAATATTTTCCCTTTAAGTCACTGTAAAGTAGAAGTATGATGAGGTTTTAAATGGATGATGGATTTAGAGCTTTTGTCACATACAGAAGTTATTTAAATCAAAGTGAACTGCAGCACTGCAAATGATTCAGTCAGCCCCATATTAACTCATCCCTGTTTGGAATGTGCCAACTCACAAGAACAGTCACCTCAAGCTGCTTTATATTGTACGGTAAAGACCCTATAGTATTGGAGAAAACCCCCAATAATCCAGTGACACCCTATGAGCAAGCATGTTGCAACAGTGGGAAGGAAGAACCCCCTTTTATCAGGAAGAGGCCTCCAGCAGAACCAGGCTAAGGGAGGGGCAGCCATCTGCCACAACTGGTTCGGGGTGAGGGGAAAGAGAAGAGAAAGAAAAGAAAAAGCAACAACAAAGTAAGAACAAAGAGAGGTTACAACTTCACTTTCTTACAGATGTTTGGCAGAATAACTACATTCAAGCTGTTAAGGCCTCCATATTATGTTTTCTAACCATAACGAATGCTTTTGTTCAAACGGGGCTGCAGTTAAAGAGTGCCTATTTTAATAGGGGGTTTGAACAGCCTTAAGAGCTAGAAAAGAAGGCAGCTGGACTTCTTTGTTTGTGAAGACGTTTCACCTCTGAACAGCGATGCTTTGCAGAAAACCTACGCTATTAGCAGAATGTTCAGGTTTTTCTGGTTTAGCCAACAGTCATTTACATGACATTTAAAATGCACCTCTGCATTCTCAGCGTTGTTTCAGACGCTTTCTTCTCTTGCTGTTGCTTCTCTTACACCTTATATTTTGGACCACAAGTATGAATATGGCATTTTCCAACTTGTACGCAGGATTTTTACTCCTTGCTTGAAAACAAGGACGACTGCGAGTTATCAATAAGCAACGTCAGTCTTAATTCCACGGTGTCATTGACTTCCGATTTTCTCCTGTCAAATTAAAACCATTGAGAGCTCATTAAAGTTTAGAATTGTACTTTTAATTTGTATTTATTAAAAGAAAAGTCATACAAAACACACCACTGGTATATCCACACCAATTGATACTCGATTAAACCTTCATACTTAACAGATTATTTATAATGCACAATTATTTTGAAGGTAAAACGTTTTAACATCCGATGTACGCCTTGTGACTTCCGCATAGCTTGACAGAGGTGGACGTCAGCGCCGTGCTGGTTGTTCCATACCGCTCAGCTCAGTCGCTGCTCTCTCAAGGCAAGGACCTAGCATTTAGCTGATCGTTGCTAGCAGCCGCTACGTTTCTTTAGAAGAAGGAGCACCCAGCAGTTAACGAAATCTTCGAAGAACCGTGTCCGCGATAAAATGAGGCTGCGGAGACATTTTGGTTTTGTGCCTGTTTGTTTGCTACTCCTGTATATCCGTTCATGCTCGGCGTTCTATCTTCCGGGTTTAGCCCCAGTGAGTTTTTGTGAAGAAGGCAAAGGTGCTGATGACTGCCAGGTATGGCTGATTCCTACAAGTCAAAATTCTCATGTAACGTAGTGAATTTGGTGAATTTGTGTTTGGCATGTTTGTATCGGTCTCTTAATTTTACCTAGCCACGCTAGCTGGACAGCCCTCTCCTAGGCCCCGGCTATTGCCTGGAACAAGGACGCAAGCAAATATTCTGGTGCATTGCTAATTGCTTTTATTGGCGCTCACTGCTAATGCTAAGTAAATAAATACTTTGTGATTGGGATTATTGTTTTCACCAGTCTAGCCTGGGACTTAGCACAATAGAGCTGGTTGAATTAGTGAATGATGACCTGCCGATGTCCAGTTGCAATGAGATAAAAGCCCGAATACACCTGCACAGACAGGTGACAAACTATAGGAAGTAGCTGCACGTTTGACACACAATGAGGGCTCTGTTATGCTTTTGGGTACATTTTGCAAAAGCAGTCCCACCACCTGTAGGGATTACAGGGAATCAGGTCTTACTGAATAGGAAAACTTTATGGAAGAATGATGTCCTCCAGTAGAATCTAGTTTCTTGTACAATCAATGAGAAGTTGCTTTGAAGCGGTTTCACCTTACTGAGATACTTTGGTTTTTTTTTTTTTCCTTGAATGCTTTGTCACAACTTGGTCCGTAATTATGAATAAGTCACTTAATGTCTAGGCATATCAGTTACATAGGCAGCCTTACAGCTGTTGACTGCCTAACTATTCAGCATTCATAATAAGTGAGGCAGCTTTGTTAACTTAAAAAAATATAGAATTAAAGATAAAGAGGGGTGGGTGTGGCCCAGCGGGTCGGCTACCAATTAGAAGGTCATTGGCTCGATCCCTGGCTCCTCTAGTCTGCATGTCGAAGTATAGTTGGGCAAGGTACTGAACCCTGAGTTGCCCCCAGTGCATCCATAGGAGTGTGTGTGAATGTTAGATAAAAAGTGCTTAGGCATAGATTAAAAGCACTGTATGATTGGGTGAATGAGACTTGTAGTAGAAGGTGCTTTGAGTGCTCAAATTGAGTAGAAAGGAGCTATTTAAGTACCAGCTCATAAGCATTTTTTTCTTCTTTACAGACAGAGATTCAGCTGTTTGTCAATCGCTTGGACTCAGTGGAATCAGTTCTGCCGTATGAGTATGACGTGTAAGTAGCATTTAGGTTTTTTTTTTTCTTAGTTTTCAGTCTCAGTCTCATCCTCTTGATGTGTGTAACATTCTGAAACTTTGTTAAAGGTTTGACTTTTGCAAAGATGTGAAGGAAATAAGGCCATCTGAGAACCTTGGACAGGTACTGTTTGGTGAACGAATTGAGTCTTCACCATACAAGGTAGGTGTTATCAGGAACTCTAGTTTAGTGGGAATTAGCTCTGTTTGTTTACTACAGCCTGTTGATACAGCATGACTCTGATCTTATTTTTGCAGTTCAAATTTAAGGAAGATGTTAAATGCAAGGCAGTGTGCACAAAGGCCTACAAGAAAGGAGAGAAGGCTGATACACCTAAACTGGATTTTCTTAAGATGGGAATGCAGCTGAACTATCAGCACCACTGGTTAGTAGATGTACTGCACTGTAATTTCTTTTTTGTGTATGCTTTGTATTTTGTGGTACTTGTTTGTAAAATGGATGAAAATGTCAGTAACTTTTATGCATCAAGGTTGAGGTTAACCCCCCCCTGTTTTAACAGGATCATTGACAACATGCCAGTTACATGGTGCTATGATGTGGAAGATAGTCAGAAGTACTGCAACCCAGGTTTCCCCATTGGCTGCCTTGTTGCAGGAGATGGCAGGGCTAAAGATGCGTGTGTTATCAATGTGAGTTTCTGACTTTGAATGATTTTGATATATTAAGTTACCCATATGGATACACAGTATATCATTGGACAATAAGATAGGAATTCAAATTATTATTTTTCAATAAAGGAATGTCAGCAAGGGTGGAACTGAGTGCTAAAAGGGAATGGTTATGTTATGTAACATTATCCGGAAGACACCCAGTGTATCTTGCTTTCTGTCATTCAGCCACTTCATTCATTTGAGCTTCATTCAGACATACTGACAACACCAGCTCTGTTTGACTAGCAGTACCTGTAAAGTAATGTGTCCCCTTAAAAAAAAAATTGCACAGGGGGAGAGTAACAGAGAGAAGGAATGATATCCAATGGCTATTAGGTCAGGGGCTCAGTGATTTGCACTTTTTTGTAGTTTGGTCAGCAATTATCCTGGATAATAAAAAATAAACATATTACGTGATTAAAAATAAGTTTACATTAAATTAGTGCATTCTTTCTAATTGTTAATAAAGACTACATTTATGTTTAATGTTAATAAATAATTATATTTATTTGATATATTTACACTTGTGATCATAATCATATTTATAATCCTATTTATTTCAGTCTGAGTTCAACAAGAAGAACACATTTTACGTCTTCAATCATGTGGACATCAAGATCAAGTACCACAGTGGAGCACAAGAGGGATGGACAGGAGCTCGACTTGTTGCTGCAACTCTGGAGCCAAAGAGGTAAGAGTGTGTTTGTAGTAGACGTGACAGCACCAGATTTTGATCTAGTCTACCTTAATGTTGCAGCTGAATGACAACAGAACAAACCAAACTAATGTCATTCTGTATTAGTCTGACATGATGGTGTTTTGTTTTTTGTACACACCAGTATCAAACAGGCAGATGAGAAAAACCCAAATTGTGAAGGAGGCAACCCAATGGAGGTCCCTGCAGAGTTTAATAGTGACGTGTCAATAGTTTACACCTACTCTGTCACATTTGAGGTATGCCTCCAAACTATACGACTAATTATATGGAACTAATATATACAGTTTGCACTTTGCAACTATGTATGAACAAAAGAGAAATAAAATTATGTTTGTGATTTCATTTTTCCCAACAGGAAGACAATACTATCAAGTGGGCCTCTAGGTGGGACTACATCCTGGTCTCCATGCCTCACACCAACATCCAGTGGTTTAGGTCTGAAGATGTGTTTTACATTGTTCACCCAAAAATATTTCCCTGAAACTCTCTTGCTGTTAAAGGTTATTTGCTAACACTGGATATATCTTGTTGTTTTTCCAGCATCATGAACTCCTTGGTCATTGTGCTGTTCCTGTCTGGCATGGTCGCCATGATCATGCTGAGAACTCTGCACAAGGACATTGCCAGATACAACCAGGTGGACCAGGTAAAGACATTGTTAAGGTCTCTCTCTTAATTGGAGCTGATTTGGAGAAGCATATATGTGAGCTCCAGTTGTTAGAATTAACCAGAAACAGATCAGATTATGTTTTAATAGGTAATTTGAATCTACTATCACAATTTCAGTGAAAACTTTGTGTTTCTAAGGCAACAGCTTCGTAGTTATTTTGAGGAGCAGTCTTGTTTGTATCTTGATGTCTATACACTGTTGCCTACATACTACTCCACTAGGTTATTGGCATTTATAAAGTAATTTAATGTATGTGGTTGTATTTCAAAGAGAGAAATTTAGAAAAATTTGAAATTTTCACCTGGCAGTAACACAGTGCCTACAAATCATCTTCATCACAGTTATGTGTCTAATAATTAATTCTGAAGTTTGAAATACCACCCAGTCCAATAATATCAATCCAAAATTACAAATATTTTGTTACATTTCACAGGCAGACTTGATAAAGATTCCATCGACCAAGGAAAAATCTACTCTATATGTAAGCTTGTCGAGATCCGTTTCAAACAAAACTTTTAGGGTGCTGGGGTGTGTATAAGTGTAGACACATTCGACCAAAATATAAAATGTGGTGTGGGAACTATAAGTTAAAACTTCTGTAAACTACAGGTTTGAAGAATGAGGCTCATAATTGAGAATTGACTGCATTTTTCTACACCTAATTTTAAAGTTTTTGGTAAAACAGCCTTTCTCAATCTTCATCTTATTCCACTTTGTTAGCAAGTTATTAGTTGGTGAACCTTAAACTTTTATCATTTAAGTTAATTCAAATGAAGTATCAAATATTTAATGTCTGTTGACCTTCCCAGGAGGATGCACAGGAGGAGTCTGGTTGGAAGCAGGTGCATGGGGATGTTTTCCGTCCCCCCAGGAAAGGGATGTTGCTGTCTGTTTTCCTTGGACAGGGAACGCAGATCTTCATCATGACTTTCATTACTCTCTGTAAGGACTATTTCACATTAGGTTGTAATATCTAGAACTGGCTCTAGTGACAAATGCTAATTGGACATTAAATCTTTAATTGAGGGTGTGACACCAGTTGCACATTTTCCTTTGCATACATAATTCTTAGAGTAGCTTGTATAATGCTTGAATCAGTAAACTAACCTTGTTAACCAAAATGTTGATATCCAGTTTTGGATACTCAATTTGTGTCAGTCACTTTAATACATTGAACATTAAAAGATAGTCCCCTTACATATCCCTCACAGAGTCCCCCAAAACATACATTTTCTTCCCATAGCAGCCTTATTTTGCAATGTTGAGCCAGTGAGTCAGTAAAACTTTTCAGATTCATTTTTTTCCAGGACTTAACAACAAAGTTAAGTTCTATTGGCTGGAGCCTCAGAATGTTGTGAAATTAAGTATCCATCAAGAAGAACCATAACAAAGACCCTGTCAAGCCAATGTTAGATTGTACAGTCTAAAGTTATGGGGCAGCAGATAGAAGTGGCATTTTCTGATACATTTGTACTGCAATTACAATGGTGATGCTATGTCTGGATGACTGTACTGATGAATTCTTGTCTACTGTAGTCTTGGCCTGTCTGGGTTTCTTGTCACCGGCGAACAGAGGGGCTCTCATGACATGTGCAGTGGTACTCTGGGTTCTCCTGGGCACACCTGCTGGCTATGTGTCAGCACGTCTTTACAAAAGTATGAGTCCAGTGATGACTATGTAGAAAATTATATTTATTTATTTATATATTTGGAGTCCATATACACAGGATTGCAGTCTCAGTGATTGGTATCATGATATTCTCATTCTTTCTGTTCTCAGCTTTTGGTGGTGAAAAGTGGAAGACAAACGTCTTGCTGACTGCACTCTTGTGCCCAGGGTGTGTTTACTCTCCTTATTTGTTTGTCTGCTATTTATTTGTCTCAAATTGCACTTCAGCTCTGTCCTTGAGTGCTGCAGTTACTCTGCTTTTATCTTGTGAACTGCTATTATTCCTCTCATGTGTATCTTTTTCTTTTGTCCACCTCTTCTCCCTAGTATTGTATTTGCAGACTTCTTCTTGATGAACCTGATCCTCTGGGTGGAGGGTTCCTCAGCTGCAATCCCCTTTGGTACTCTGGTTGCCATTTTGGCCCTGTGGTTTGGAATCTCTGTTCCCCTCACCTTCGTTGGTGCCTACTTTGGATTCAAGAAACCTGTGAGTTAACCTGCTTAATTGTTATTTTGCCTCAGTTAAAATTAATTGTTAACAAAATGTGTGTATTTGAGAGTTTCTAATACTTTTATCTAAATTTCTGCCCCTGTGCAGGCAATTGAGCAACCAGTGCGAACAAACCAAATCCCCCGTCAAATACCTGAGCAGTCCTTCTTCACCAAACCTATCCCTGGTATAGTGATGGGTGGTATCCTGCCCTTTGGCTGCATCTTCATCCAGCTTTTCTTTATTCTCAACAGCATTTGGTACAAAAACAGGAATTCTCTCTGAGGAATTTAGCTCTTGTGCCACAATTTGCCATGTATCCATTAATATGGGGTATTTGTGCTTTAGGTCTCATCAGATGTACTACATGTTTGGATTCCTGTTCCTGGTTTTCATCATTCTGCTCATCACCTGCTCTGAGGCAACAATTCTGCTGTGCTACTTCCATCTTTGTGCTGAGGTACCTGAAGTATCTTTTTAAACCTGAATTTTGTCTAGTTTATCCAACTGTTTATTTTTTTCCCCCATTTGGTTCAGACTTCAGTTGATGTGTCGTCATTACTGAATCCTAACATGTCATCTTTTGTCCTATGTGTCAAGGACTATCACTGGTGGTGGCGATCCTTCCTGACCAGCGGCTTCACAGCAGTTTATCTGTTCATCTATGCTGTGCACTACTTCTTCTCAAAGCTGCAAATAATTGGAATGGCCAGTACCATACTCTACTTTGGATACACAATGATTATGGTCCTGATCTTCTTCCTCTTCACAGGTGAGGGTTAGGGTTATGAGCTCTTTTAGGAGCTACTGTGAGTTTCTAGGTATCTTGGCATATAGATAACTAGAAAATAGAGGGCTAGCATCATACTTTAAATATTATGGCCAATAAAGGGAAAAAACAGTCATCCCCACAGTGTTTAACTGAGAGCTAAAAGATTAACAAGATGTCTTTAGTTAGTAAGTTAGATTCCTCTATGTCAGTGAGTTATTTTAGGACCCAATGCCTTGTTAATTAAGGCACTTGGACTCTGTTAAAATGTCTTAGCTTAACTTACAGAAATACAGCCTAAAACTACTTACGTTTGGATATGACATCATACCTGCAGCATATTGAGCCATACTGAGTGTTAAGATCACACAGTTGTTCAGTTTTTCCCTCTGATTTCTCACATCTTATTGCCAGCTTACACTTTTATCTCCTGCAAGGCTCAGTTTTTCTTTTTTGTTTGGAAGCTTATAACAACTTCCGGGTTCTTTACCCCATTGGTATTGCGTCTTATCACACTGCAGCTTTAAAAATGTTTTCAGTTTTTTGCTTGCACACACAGTATACAAGAAGCTGTCTCACTTAATAATACAAAGTCAGTGATTAGCCATGAATAGTTTTTCCTTCTGGTGTGGTTGGGGCTTAATTACACTCTCTCTGCTGCAAATATATTCTATACTGATAGTGTGCAGTCATTTGCATTGGATATCCTTTTTATAAAAAAAATGCTTTTCTGATTTTTATTTCTGATCAGTGAACAAGCTCAGATAGCTTGTCATACATCTTTGGCGGAAAGAGGTGTGTTGTTTGTACTTGCGAAGCTCATTGTTTGCTCTCTGGGTCTGAGGTGAGAATTTGCATCAGGCCACCTGTAAAAAGAGGATTCAACATCCTGTTCATATAAAATAAATTCCAGGCAGCTGTTCCCTCTATTGTGCAACATTTGTTTACTTGTCATATATTGAGTGTCAAGTTGTTTCCTGGTTACTTTACTGGCGGTAGAGAAGCACTGTGTCATATCATGTTAAATAACGTTTATTTGCAACAGACCCTTCAGAAATATTTTATTTTTAGTCTCTTTGAAGTTTAATGAAAATCAGAGACTTTGGGAGGAGTCCCTCTTGGTCAGATCTAGTTTTGCAGACTTATTTGGGTCAGTTTTTCTCTCTGTGGTTTTCCGGTTTGACAAGCTGGAGCCCATTTTTCTCAGGGAATGCTTTTTATTTTTGTTCTTTTGTTATGCAAATCATAACATATAGTCACCACATTAACACATTGCCATGGAACATTATAAGTCTGTTCACACTCACTGACCTTTGTGATTTCTTGGCTAGTCTAGTTCTATCTAAGGTTTGTACAATCTGTGTACCAAACCCATTATCACATTGCTAGGACAAATAGAACATTGTTAAGCTTTCAAATAAAGATTGACATGTTGACATAGTACCAGCTCTCTTTGGTCTCATCAAGCTTTCTTGCACTTCAGCTCCAATGACAGTAGGGGTGTGTGTAGAAAGAGGAACATATTAAGTACTAGATAACAGGAAAATACACGCCTAGTCTGTAGGCCTCCCAAAGATACGCAGCTTGTCATGTGTCAGATGATGACATACTTTCTGGTGTTATACTGTCAGTAGGTCAGATAAAAGTTAGACTGCAGCTTTGCTTGTCACTGCAACACTGTTTGACGATGTCTTAAGACAGAGCTGTAAGTCGCAAGGGGATAAGATGTCAAAAGATTATTACCAAGAAGTAATCCAAGGATTCAAGGAAAAAAAGTTTCCCTCCTTGCTTCCAGTTTTGATCTAAATAATGCTAATCCCTCTTATATCCCTTTTTTAAACTTTTATTTTGTTGTCTAGCTTTCACCTCATCCCAACTTTGATCTCTGCTTAATTCGGGATTGGGCTGCGTGGCCCCCATTGAGCAGTCAGATAGGACTTTTATACCCAGTTGATGCAGGATTTTTACCAGTCTGCCTTATCAGCATTGCAGAGCTCATGCAAATATGCTCTTTCGTTGACAAAATTAAGCACTGATGCTGATTTTGCGTTGGAAATTGCAGACCCAATACTGAAAAAATCGTATTTTCTGGCTTTTAGTGGATGAAATTTGTTGGACAGTGACACCAACTGGCCGTATTGTATGACTTTTTTTGTGTGTGTGCTCAGAAATCTAGTTGTCTTTCACTGACTTTGTGCTGTAAATCATCAGTGGGTGATCTTCTGTTTTGTACCAGGTTGCATGATGCAAGAAATGTAGTTGCAGAGGCAGACAACCATTTATTTTTTTGAGTTTCTACTAGAATTGCATGCTTTAGAGATGACATCTGTGTAACATTTTGTTCATTAGTTTAACCTGTTTTTTATTCTCAGGTACAATTGGCTTCTTCGCTTGCTTCTGGTTTGTAAATAAGATCTACAGTGTGGTCAAAGTGGACTGACTGGAGGACTGGGAGAAAGGACTAACTCCTATCTGCGACAGTACTGGCCTCCCCAATGCTGGTTCTGTGACAAAGGCCTGAGGTCTGATTTGACCTGAACTGAGAAACCATCACTTATCATAGAAAAAAAACCTGATGAGCAGAGCCCGTCCTCTTTTTGTGCTTTAAACCTCTGTTGCTATTTTCTTTTTTAAAATATATATAATTTCACGTTTACTGTTGACTTGTAATATTTTGAATGGCGCCTTGAAAATCAGTGTGGGTTCCAATGATCTAGTTGTCATAGTGAGCAGTTTGTGTGTGGGAATGTTTTTACTTTAATTTTCTAAAGAAGGTAAAATGTTATGTATTTTGCTGTTCTATTCCCTTATGGCTAAAATTCTTTGTTTTTCATTACCTGTACTTTAATGATTAAAAAATGTGTACATATACTGTATAGAGAGTGAGGGAGAGGATGCAACTTAAAGAATGTTGACATTATGGAACCTTCTTTGGGAGTTCTTTTTTCTTTTCTCTGGTTTGTTATAAAAGTAAAAATATCAGCCTGTATTGTAGTTTAGAAATTATATAAAACACTCACAGTGCTATGATACATGTCCATTTTCTTGAATTTAAGTTTGTATAAATCAGAGGGTACTCTTGGTTAAGAAGCACATCTGTATCATAGAGCTATGTGCTACAGTGTGTTGCATATTAGGCGCAATCTCTTGACATGCCTGATTTGTTTCTCTACAGGAGAAATGGTCACCTAGTTAATCATAAAGCAGTATATGAATTTACTGATTAGGTGCATTATGCACTTTTGAGATGTACCCATTTAGATTTTAATAGGTGGTTTGCTGAACTGTTAACTACATAAAACACTGCTGCTTTTTGCTTCAAGCAGTGTGGCGCCATCACCCAAGGTGATAACATTTTACAAATAAAAGCAGTGAATTCCAAGCAAAGGCCATGCTTTTGTCTTTCAGCCACTAGAATACATAAAATGATACCCACTATAAACCATATTTATTACTATTGGTGTGATATAAGGCTAGTATTATTTAATGTTCAGCTCATTGTTTTTTCTTAGCTGGAGCAAAAACAAAAAGCAAAATAATGTACTTAGGGGAGATGCTATTTCTAAGAATGGGGTTACAGTAATTGGGAGAATTGTCTGAGTTAATTATTTAATGCAATGTAGTGTGCTATTCTTAGCCCTGTCCTAGCTCCTCAGTCACAGTGAAATTAATTAGATTTATTTTTTTAATCAAATAATAAATGTCCTTTAATTAAAAATGAGTTTTTTGCAACAAATATAAAAACCTCAAATTTTGATGAACAACGTATTATGCTAGCTCCTAAGTGCTGCACTGTTTTCTTAGGTGAAAATTTAAAAAACAAACATCTGACCAGGTTCTAATTTGTTGATTTATTTAGTCTTAGTTTTTTAATTAACTCACTCAAAAGTCCCCTGGATGTCAGCAGGTTACACAGAGATCCAAGGAGCCTAATACAAAGAGCTCATTTTAAGATCCTTCTAAAACCAGGCATCCTTCCATCGCCAGGCATTGGGCGATGAGGAACAAAACAAACCCCAACACTCTCAAGCGTCTTTTGGTATAATGTATGTAAAGTCACGCTTTTGTACATATTACACGTGATGTACTTTTATTAAACAACAGACAATGTTTGATGTTGAATATTGAAACCAAAAATAATACAAAAGCACAATAGAAATCACAAAAATATGTAATTTTTAAAAGACTATTCAACATCATCTCATATTCTGGTATACTTAAACACACACACTGTCCTTTACAGAGCCTCTGACAAACTTATTATGCAAGTTTGATTGTCAACTTTAATACTATAGTTTGGATTTCCCAAGTAACCTGTTAATAACTGAAGGTCAAGTACATGACAGGTCTCAGAAACTATCACAGTCTAATGATAATAAGAATACACCAGAAGAACACTGTGCCAATTTTTTTTTTTTTCCACTATCTGAAAAGGTACAAAAGCTTGGCACTAGATACACTTAAATGCACATAATATTGTGATGGACCCATAACAACCTTTTAACTTACTGAATTACCTTTCTCTGAGAGGAGTCATGGCAAGCATCCGTGGCTTTAGGCACACAGTTTCTTTTCCATTAGAAATACTTTATCAGGAGGTATCTTTACAAGTCTACATGTGTTCAATGCAATAAAAGAAATCTGTTAGATAAGATCTTGCAACATGCAGGAGTTATATTTTTATCACACAAAAAATAGTCAAAACCCCCCCCCTACATTAGAAAGGCATCAAACACTGAGTCCAAATATAAAGTTGGTATACTGAAAGTAAAGGAAAATTTCCACTTTAGATAAAAGAAACAAAGGACTAAAACAAACGTGAATGTGTGGCCATCCCATCAGAGAAAGGGAATCACCAACACTTGTATGCTCTCACTGACAGGCACAATGAATCACTTTTCTAATTATTTATTCAAAAGGCGCTTTGAGACTAAGAGGAGTTACTGCGATAGGGACTTTTAACACATACCAACTCACCCAAGATTCAAGAACTGAGGTGAAATCTACATTTTTTTTCTACAAGCAATACCCTGAGTTGGAAAATTACAAGCAAAGTTTGCTTGCAGACAAGGTCCGGCATCCTGCACCTCCAGCAGGACACAAAAAGAAACACAAAAAGTTTAAAGGAGACAATTGTGCGGATACAGCAGATTTATACACTATCAGAGACATCTGATAATTAGAGCAAAGTGGTCAGAATACTGGAGCAACTTCTTATTTTACAAGTGCAGATTTAGATTAATTTGAATTTAGATTGATTTAAATGCCCATTTTAAATAACAGTAGCAAGTTCACTCTTGCATACATTAAAAAAAAACAAATGATGGTTTGCACAAACTTTAACAGCTGCACACAGTCTGATTTATGTGGCACATGTGGTAACGCTTAAAACTGCATTTACATATGAAACACAATAAGTCTTTCTTTCCTATAGACAGTTCTTTTATACATTAATAGAACAACTACTGGGCCTGGGTTTTTCCCAATAGCAATCACCTAACCAAGATTAAAACAAAATAGTGAAAGGTCATTATGTTGGTGATAAAATTAGTAGTTCTTCTGTTGCCAGCAACTTCAGGAATCATAATCCTGCTGCTGAGAAAGTTAGCATATGTATGAACATGCTTGCATGTAAAAGTCCTAAAGTAAGAGCAACTATGGTCTATCTGATGAATGGCAGTTTATGTGCTTTGTTTGCTGTGGACTGTGAGCTCCCTCTCAGAGCTTATACTGGTAGAGGTGGTCTCCTTACGGCTATCTCTTGACTTTCTCTCAAAAGTGGGAGAGGATGAAGTTGTGCACTCCTCCCATGTCCGGAGAGGGACGACTCGAGCAGCCAAGCTGGGCAGGTGAGGGTGAGTAGTGGAGCGTCCCTCAGTTGTAGTGAAGCAGCTCTCCACAGCAGAGCTCTGGTTGGGACGACCCTGCTTGCAGAACAGCCCACAGAGCAAAGCCAGGAATTCTTTTCTTACACTGCGGTGCATGTAGCCATAAATATAAGGATGTAGGCAGCACTGTAAAAAGAAGAGAACAAGGGCAAGGGAGGATAACCATGAGGGTATAGCTGCTCTGGTGCTCATAGATATAGTATTCAGAATGGTGTAAGGACCCATGCTGAAGATGTATGAAGCCATGATCACAAAAACTACACGGGCTGCCTTGCAGTGATAGTGAAAACGCCTGTGTCTAACTCGAACAGGGTATCTTCTGGCTGAGTAAGGTCCCTCAGGTGAACTGGGCTGCTGGGGTTGGGATTGCCGCTGTGGGCTGCTAGGTGCCTGAAAATCCTGCGGGCAGGGCTGAGAGTAGGACTGTGTCTGTATGGGGTGCACAAGAGCGTTCTGCCTCCGGGCTGCTCTGAAAACCATCCAGTAACATCCAAGCATGATGAGCACAGGAAACCAGAAAGAAAAGGTAGACACCACAGCAGAGTAAGACAGACTAGAAGACCACACCACTGAGCAGATATTGTGATGGCGGTCAAAGTCAATGGTCCCCCAGCCATAGAGAGGAGGTGTGCTCTGCAGAAAACTGAGCACCCAGGTGCAGATGATCAGGTTGGTGCCCAAGTGAGGCGTCATGCGAGTGGGATAAGATAAAGGGTGGATAATTGCCAGATAGCGATCCACAGACACAACTATAATGGTGTTAACCCCTGCAAATGCAAACAGGTGCATGAGCACCACCAGGGCCTGGCACAACCGAGCATCCAGGGGCCACACACTTGGCATGGTAGCTGCAATAGCAAAGGGCATGACTAATATGGTCTGAAGTAGGTCTGCCAGGAGGAGGTTGAGAACAAAGCGGTTGGCCACGTGAAGGAGCTGAGGCTTCCTTTGGAACACCAGCAGAACAATCACATTCCCAAACAAAGACACGCAGACAATCAGAGAGATAAGCACCATCTTCACCACACTGTTAACAATGGAGGACCAAACTGGGTCCTGATTGGAGCTGGTGAAACCAAGCTGCCCAGGAACATCAGTGACATTTGTGCCCATACCAGTCTGCTGAGAACTTGACATTGTTCATTTGACATCCAGCTGAGTGTTAACATAAAGTCAGGTTAGTCCCATCTTGAGCAGGAGAGAAAAGCAGCTGAGGTGTGCTTTGCTTTTCAGGGAGTGAGAACAATAAGCTGCTGTAGCTGGTGGTCTTAATCAGTGAATTTCAGGTGCACATTGCTCATCTAACGTGACATATCATCCATAACATGTGAAAATAGTCCAGTAGACTCATCCACGAGCAGCTGGAAATGATCAACACTGATTTGCTGTTCATCGTGATCAGTGATTAATCCCTCAACATTTCACCCATCGAGCAGGCCATATTCCTCTTGCAGCCCACATCTGCAGAATGA